>OY751316.1:13609680-13804680 GCA_963564615.1 Rhorus exstirpatorius | reverse complement strand
TGTGGGAGAGTTTCATAAGATTATTTGAATTTTTACGTCTCGATGATTTTAGTCGAAAAAAAAAAACATTGTACAATGGCGCTAAATCTTGTAACATTGATGAAGGAGGAATATTCAAGGATGTTTGGTTTTGAGCATTGCCAAAATTTATAAAGTTTATTCGGTTGTACGGAATTTTTTAAATATATTATTATAAATGTGATTATAAATTTTTTTACTCCAAGAGTTCCTCTGTTTGTTTGTTTAAAGGTGCTGGCATGTCGAGTTAGTGAATTACAGAACGATCGGAACCTGTTTTTAATGTGCGCCCATAAGAACGCATGTTAAATCATGTTTTTTTTAAACATGTAGTATCTCGACAACGAGGCTCCTAATCTCATTGAATCTTTTCACACACGTTTCGAGGATAAACACTAACAGGCTGTAAAAATTTCAAATCGATGATATTATATCGATATAGCAGAGGAACACCCTTAATCAATGAACCTAGAGCTTTCTGAATTTCTGAATTACCATATAAAAAAATAATACTTCGAATGATTATTCGCTTGTAATTTTCCAGTTTTCATAAAGCTGCCACGACGGGGAAGAGTTTCAGTGTTTTATTTTTTTCCGTAAAAAAATCCAAATTGGAAATTTCTTTTTACTTTTTCAAAATATTCGAACGAGCCAATGAGTTTATCGATAAACAATTGTCAGTTCAATAAATATTGGCTCTGCATGACAAAGGCCCGTGCACCGATGAAGTTTGGCTCTTTTGTCAGCTCATCGGTAAAGAAATGCGTCATCAGTGGATAACGACGATGTTGGGAGCGGTTCGTTCTGCCTGAACTAAAAGTAGTTACGGCTGTTTTCGTGATCGGTCGTTCGTTGTTAGCACACAAGCGGGAACATTTATATACGCAAGAACATTTATTGTGTAACGGATGTGGGTGGGCGCTCATCGTGAAAAAAAAACGTCGGCACATTGTCACGAATCGTACAATAAATAACAATGAACGCGGAAATACGAAACAAAACGCGGGCAATTTATATTCTGAATCGTGCGAGTTCATTCAATGTAACTATAATATTTGTAAAAATCGATGTAAAATTCCGGTTACGCGTTTACCTTTAGCGATGGGCTTTCGATATAAAAAATTTTTAATACGTTAAATTAATAAGAAGTTATAAAAATGTTGAAAGAGAAAAAAAAAAGGATTCGAAACTTTTCAACACGTTTGTTATACGTTCATGAACGGATCGATGAAGACGAGAAATTCTTGAAGAACTTAACTATACCGAGAGAAGGAATAAGCCAAGCGTATACACGCCATGGGCATATTATTCGTAAAATTTCGGGCTAGCGCAAGCGTAAAATCATCTGGACGAGAGAGAGCGAGAAAGAGAGAGAGAGAGAGAGAGAGAGAGAGAGAGAGAGAGAGAGAGAGAGAGAGAGAGAGAGAGAGAGAGAGAGAGAGAGAGAGAGAGAGAGAAAGTGTGAGTGAGAATAACGATGTGATCACGTCACGATACGCAATTTCCCCACTCTACCAATCCGTCCAGTAGTTTTCAGGGCCACGTGTATTAACGCCATGCGCACGCAATCGTCGGTGGTTTATTCCTGATCACTAGCATCTTCGTACTACTATTACGTACGTATCGTGCGATTATTTGAACTGTTTTTAAATAAAGAATTTAAAAGAAAAAACTTTTTTTTAAATAGTTGTTTCATTTTAAGTCCTCTGAAATAATTTGTTTTTTGTTAACGTAAACTCTTTCATTAATTAAGTGCTCTGTAATTAATTAACGCTCTTTCCATGAGCCCTCAATTCGTAATGTTACTTCCTCACTTTTGTTACATTATCGAATTTTCTGCCATAAATCGAAAAAATATATATTCATCCAATCGCTCGGTGAAGGACGCGGAAAAAAAGTCAGGAAATATTTTTATCATCTCCATATTGGTGATTTAATTTCGTTAGCTTAATCACGAATCAAAATTTCGAGAGCCAAGCCTTTACACCTCGTCGAATTTCAATCTCGTTATCGCACCGAAATAAAAATGAAAACAACGAAAAACAAAATCCGCGTCGAATCACTGGCGAAAGATCGAGGCAATGAAAGAAACTAAAAAAAAAAAGCTCCATTCCTATACTATCATCGTGTTACAACGTGCACGAGGATCGTGTAAAAAATCCCCCGCCTTGACGCGGGGGATAATTGAATAGATAAAAAAAGAATATAATAATAAAAGATAAAGAAAGGGGAGAAATACAGAGAGCGCGAGGTGAAGAAGAAAAAAATATATATATATTATATGTATATCGCGAGATGGCGTAAGATAGAACGGAATATAAATTCATTATTTTGCATAAATTTTCACCGCGCGTACCTGTCGACCCGCGTGTATATACACGCTCCGAAAGTTTTCCGTTATGACGCTTTTTGTGTATACATAACACGCGGCAAAGGACATCAGAGATATACACGGGCATACAAATCTCGGTACTGCGGGAAAATTTATATAAAAGCATCAGAGTGAGAGAGAGCTCAAGAGAGGTCGTATGTATAACTAGTTTTCTGTATCTATGCACAAAAGTTAAAGTCTGTCTGTCGTTGAGCTAATGTGCGAATGGCATAGGGAACCCCGAGAGCGTTTCGCCATCGACCCCGCACGTCTTTTTTTGTATGTTTTTCTGCCAACATGTGCGGACATTTCATTGTCAGATGAGAGAGTGCAAGAGAGAGAGAGAGTGCAAGGGAGAGAGAGAGAGAGAGAGAGAGAGAGAGAGAGAGAGAGAGAGAGAGAGAGAGAGAGAGAGAGAAAGAGAGAGAGAGAGAGAGAGAAATGCTAATGCTGTATAACGCTCGAAAAGTTTATCTCAACGTGATACGTTGCAACCGAGTTGTACGAGCATACGTTATATAGTTACTTCGGATTGCATTTTGCTAGCGTGATATTACGTCTGTTATAAATTCGCATATAGTTACAGTTTAAAGTTCACTGGATACATAATTATACGGTAAAATGGTTCGGGTTACAGAAAAAAAATGGTTCGTTGAATCGCAATGACATTTTTTCATATTAGAAAAAAAAAGTGTCTGCATATCTCATAATTTTCTGTTCTCTGCAAAACGGATTTGAGGATAATTTTCAATGAAACGTATTTTCTCTTAATTCCAATCGTTCGATGTTGAATTATTGTGTGTATGAATTTTACAATAAAAGAAATAAAAAGAGTTCGATCGAAACGTTTGTAGTATTTTTTTTTTTTTTTTTTTTTCATTCCAGGGCTCCATAAAATGTTTAGCCTTTAGTGGATTTTCGTGAAACAAAAGATTTTCGAAAATCTCGATCATTATTTTATTCGAGAAGAAAGTTTTTATACCGAAACGAAATGCGTTAACGAAAACAAACTATAAATGTACGAATGAAAATAATTTATAATTTACAATCAGCTATGATTAAATATGATAAAATGAATGTGTATCATTAATTTTGTGTGGACGATGATAGGGTAATTGTACAGCGAGAGAACGAACTTTGGTGCAGTTGGTCAAAATTTATGAACTTTCAGTTGATCATAATGCAATTTGAAACTGCACTTAAAGTTAAGTTGAGTTCGGACGTTCTGCGCTCGTGAGATACTGCAATCCACTCTCCATCATCCTCTTTACTATACTGGTATATAACTATTGTACGTACTTCTATACTTGTGTTTACCCTTACCCACTTTATGATGAGGTAAATGTATCCCTCTCCGGTACAACTTAACTTTACACTACAGAATACACGATGTATATTCTAACGTTTTAGGCTCCAGAGGTCGTCAACTAATATTTTGCGCTCCGTTCGTCAATCTCTCAGCGAACTTTCGACAATTATATTTTTCGCGATTTCGATCGATCGAACATAATTCCATTTACAAGCATACGCTGTTTCAACGAAACTTTCAATTTCATGGGAGTGGATTGAATTTGATGAGATTTGTATTAATTATTTATTAAAATAAAATTTTATCCCGAATGACTAATACTTTTTCATTCAATCAAAAATTATCTCGCATCGCTGACCATCAAAGGGACAACGTTGACCATCAAAGTGACAACTTTGACCCTCAAAGTGATAACTTTTGCGTACGAGAAACTCTCATATACATTAGATCTATTTATAATATATTCTCTATGTGCTCTTTGTACACCGGAATCGGACATTTATGCTATTCGAGGATTTTCCAACTTTCAAGAAATTATCGCTGCGATTCTATTTACTTTGATGTGTAAGAAAACTCAGCCGCAAATCCGTTTTGCCATCTTCACCGTCCTGTCTCACCAAAAACCTTCAACTTTTTGGCATATTTCACTGACGACTGAGATATCTCTTTCTCTTTCTATATCTTCGTCCACGAGACTCATCTCGAGACACGCACTTTTGTTCCTCGGTAATTACGTTGCTGTTGTCGTTAATTTTACCATCGGTCTAAAAAGGGCGAGTTCGAGAAACTCGAGTATCGGAAGAAATTTTCAACCCTCTCCTCATTTCTGCAGCCAACTTTTATCTTATCTCTCTCTCTCTCATTCCCATTATATAATCTTCTCTTTTTCCTTACTGCAGCTCCAAGGGATTATATTACATCTCAGAGTATTTTCTTTAGTTTAAATTTTCCTACGCCGATTAGAGAAAAAAAATCACGCAGTTATCGCAAAGGCGAGCGATGTGTTGCTACAATACAAGGTAGGAGGCTGCGTCATTGGGCTCAAAGCGAGAGCAAAAACACAAAGTTTATAACGAGTAAAATCGAGAAATACAGCACTGACCGCGTACAGACATCTTTTGTTTTAAAAAATTGTTCTTTTTTTCAACTTTTCGTAAGAAAGCTGCATTAATAAATAAATACACAGTGAGCATAAACAACGATAGGTAACGATCAATATAAGTATAAATTTTTTGGTTTATTGAAATGGTCGTGAATTTAGTTTTTTTTCATTGAAAAATCCGCAATAATGGCTTAACTTATCTCATTACGTTTGTCGAATGATTGAAAAAAAAAAATGTACGATTTTTTGAGAAGATTTTTCTTTCTTTTTCAATAGTGACTTTCGTCGACAATATTGCATACTTCATGATAAGATAAAAATCGGCAAAAATTCAACCACAATAAAGACGATAAGAAGATTAATTTTGAATAAAAATGCCAAAAAGTTATCAAAAAAATGTTTAAACAAAAAATTGTTGAACAAATTTTTAGGGAAAGGTTTTTTTTGACACGTGAAATGAATTCGTTGATTTTTCTGACTACAAGTGAATTTTTTTAAAATTTTCTTATCATTTTGAAATTTCGGTTTTCAAAAATTTTTTAATTTAGAAAAATGAAGGAAAAATCGTGAATTTTGGATATGTTTTTGTAAAAACGTTGTATATTACAATTAAGAAGTTTCCAGGGCATTGAACAAATAGTTTCGTAAATACAACTTTACAAATTTCCGAAAATTGAAATTTCAAAATGATAAGAAAATTTTAAAAAAATTAATGTGTAGTCAGAAAAATCAACGAATTAATTTCACATGACAAAAAAAACATTCCCTAAAAATTTTTTAAACAATGTTTTGCTTAAACAGTTTATTTATAACTTTTGGGGATTATTATTATTAAAAAGTAATCTTCTTATCGTCTTTATTGTCGTTGAATTTTTTCCGATTTTTATCTTATCACGAAGAATGCAATATTGTCGACGAAATTCATTTTTGGTTGGGGATTGACAAAGAATTTAACTATACTGCAAGAGACTTGTCTGTGGGAATTCAAAGCTGCAAGATTCAAGGTCTACTGAAGTTGGAGATTCTCCAATGTAATGCAGAAGAAAAAGTAAAAGCTAAAAAAAGTTTTTACTTTCATGTATAAGTCTTTAGGAAATTGATCTTGTCGTTCGCGATATTATCGTAAATGATTGGTGCACACGATTTCAACTGATATACTTTCTTTCTAGTGCTAATCATTGGATAATAGAAATCAGAACGGTATTTTATGATTTCGAAATTTTCACCTGAGGCCATATATTGCGATGACCAACGTCAAAAACGTGAACAAGACATTGAAGAGTGTTTTGAAATTTCCCATCAAATTTACAGTCCCTGTCTAAAAAATTTCACGCCCAAATTCTATGTTTAATCAATTCCAACACTGCCATTTTCTGCAAAATGAACTCCAACATTTCAATTTCGTGTACACAGTCATTTTTTCAAAATCCCCCCCACAAAACATATACATCATGTAGAGCCATCTATTTTTCATGAAACTTTAGAATTCTCGGGTCGCAGATGCATGAATCATTAGATGAAATATCGCTGATAATCCACCCTGTTGTCGTTGATTCGTGTACTCGAATTTATGACATTGTATAACACAAACAAATAGCACGTCTTGAACTAAATCTCTCAAAGTTTGACGTGTAAAATTCATTAAGTTTTACAAATTAATCGCCTGGACCGTGACTTATCAAATACTTCATGATTCACGGGCATATATTTATCTTTGGTTCAATCCTTCTTCGCCAGTGATACTGTAGAAGTGGTTTTTTTTTTTCTTCGATTTTCTATTACTCATGGGCTATATTTGAAAAGGAGTTACTTTTTCATTATGCTTCACATTCAGCACGAATGCTTCAGTGTTACGTTTTGCGCAAGTTGCCTCTTTAGTCTATTAAAAATACAACGGATATCTAGTTTGAAAGAAAATATAAGTTATATCAATTGTCAGTTAAATTGAGTAATTAAAAAGCGTCAAGGGATTGGATGTTATTTTCATAGTTCAACGTGAAAGTGATACATCTCGATTGGTGGGAGGAATCGTGAGAGACATGTAGGCCTAAATTACAAGATATAATTAATTCTTTTATTTAAAAGAGTGGAAAATCCTGATTTCAAGTGCAATGATTGTAATTTTTGAGTGAGAAACATCTTGGAAATTTCACACTTGCCGTGAGAATGTCCTCTGATAATAATTATTCAAAAATCAACGATAATCAGTACATTTATTTATGCACATAGATTCATATATTATTAGTGCATAATTCGAGCTCTGAGTAAATATCTCTGACAGGCGGCGAGGGGGGGGAGGGGGGGGGGTGAATCTATCGTATCCCGAGGCAAGCATGACGAAGTAGAAAAATTCACGAGGGATCAGACTCGTCATTTTTCTGCTTAGTTTAATATTCATATATATGTCATTTTGACTTTGTTCGATCTCGTTTTATATTAAATTGGTGGTGTCACATATTGACGGTGTAATTCATTTTTCGTGGAAATAACGATAAAAATTATTAAATAAAGAGTAAATAAAATCGGATGGCTCAAGATATTCCTAGAAGTGCTGCCAATGAGTGAAAGAGGATCAAGAGCGACACCAACGACGATGACTACGTTAAACGATGCTGATACGACGAGTAACGTTCCAGACTCGAATTTGACGACCGACCCACCTACGAATCAAGCGATTAATTTAACTGGAACATCGACCATCGGTACGGGGAGTAATAGTTATAATAAACTAGCAGAGAACGAGAATTTACCGCCTTCTTACGAATCATTGATGCACGGAGAAAACGGATCCGTTTTGGTTAGTAAGAATTAAAATATTCTTGACGAATGTCCTATTATACACTATATAATACAGTAGGAGAATTTTTGTAAGAATTCCAAGAAAATATAGTTTTTTTTACAGCTTGCACTTTTTCTTCGGTTAGATTTTAAATAATTTCTGTGTATTAAATTAGTAATTTTCATTATCGTTTTTATTTCAGTGTGGATCATTCCTATTTATATATTGTGTTTGTGCGTTACAATAATAATGTCAATGTACTACCTTATTTCAATTTTTGCGAACCAGTAGAACAAACAACAAAGAATTTTTCCGCTTTGGGCTATGATGATATTTTTCTCACATTCTGACGGTGCAGTTATAATATCAAATAATCGTAGATCACTCAATTATCATGTCTTCCTGCTCGTTTAATCCTATTTGGATATTTACTGAAAAATTATTCGTATTTGTGTGAAATACGACACGACTCGTCAATCAAAGTTGAAATAAATGACGAGCGGGAATTCACCCGTTAGAAAATCATTGTCGTATAAGCTCGAACTAATAAACTTTTTTTTTCGTAAAAAAGAGCACTATCGTACGTGCGTTATTTCGTTTAAAAAAACCCCTCAAAACAAATCCTTACTTTTTAGGCTTGTTACGAGTGTTCTATCTCCTCGATTATTCTCTGCGTTAGAGAAACGAACGATAGGAAAGAAAAAAGGGAAGGTAGGAGGAAGCTCGACAATCCTTTATGTCCTCCACTCTCGTAAAATTCGTGTGCTCTGATCCCTGATCCCTCTTCAATGTGTTGCAATGTTCAAAGTCACTTGATGATTAATTTCAATACTGAAACTCTTTAAGTAAACGAGTATGAAGAATTGAGATGCAATAAAATGAATTTTAACAATTTAATCACATTTAAAACGATTACTCACACTCAAATTCACTGTACAAGAATTTTTTGATCAACAGAAATTTTCTACACTATCTGGAAACGTAAATTCTATGTGAAATTCGGCAGTCAATTTATACAGCATTCTCTGCTTGTGCAGGCACGAATCATCGAATAAACTTCACTTATAGCCCCCCCCCCCCCCTTTCCGCTTCACGATATGTGTACGCGATGTTGGGCGATCGCGTCGACAGTATATACTCGAGCACACAACGTGTGCATGACTTAGTCACCCGACGTTCTCTCTGCGTTCGTTGCTTACCAGAGTTTTTCGAATTTATCGCTTCAGCTCGTGCCTAATCTTCGTTCTCGCGTCATCTTTGCCGCCATATTTGTTTCTATCAATTCGTTCACACGTTTAGTGCAAAAAAAAAAGGCATCCTTCCACGAGAGTCTCGCGATAGCGTTCGTTCGTCAGTGATACTGCATTAGCTACTGTTTTTCTGTCGATTTTTCTTTTTTTTTTCATTTTTTTCTTCTACCCACGCGTTTCGTCTAGAAAGTCGCGGTGTTGTCGTTCTGGGTCTGGGTCACGTTTAATCGGAACGCGGGAACTCAAGACAGCTCTATTGGAGTCGCAAAAGTCCAACGCGGCATGGAGAAATGTCGTCTCGTTCAGGCAAAGACAGAAGTGCGTATTGAACAATAAAATGCAATGGATTTATAATTTTTTAAAATTGATTAATAGATCATTAATTGAATGATCGATAGTGTCAAAAAGTGGAAAATTGTTTTTACAGGTTTAACGTGAATGAATACTCTGCCATTAAAGGGACGTATAAATGGGAGAGATTGAAACATAAACAAATACAAATCGTTGATTTTTTTATTTTAAATAATAATTGTTAAGTTTTTTATTTAAATGGTTGAGGAATAGTGAGAAAAATCGAGACGTAAATAGTACATAATTCAAACAGAATTTTTAAATTGAAGGACATAAATATCAAATTCCAGTTAATCAAAAGACTCGAGGTATCAATAAATTGGAAAGATATTTTTTTTAACACTTGTTGAACGTGTGTATATTTTTTTTAAATGTCTAGGAGAAAGAGAGAGAGAAAGAGAGAGAGAGAGAGAGAGAGAGAGAGAGAGAGAGAGATGGGGGAGTCCTTGAATTGATTGTGTAACGTATCGAGCCTAAGAGTTTCGAAGGAAAACAACGACGACGTTGAGACTTGCGATCTATCGTTGTGTTGGCGTTATGAAGTAGGTATGGAAGTGGAGAAGAAACGAGGTCTGTTGTAGCGCCAGTGAAAATAGACCATTACGCAGCAGACGACGAAAGCGGTAATAAGGTGAGATAGCGCATGGTGAGGGCTCGTCGTATGGTATCATGCGGCGTGGCATCGCCATATGAACGTCGTTTTACAGTGGATAGACTGTTCGATGGAACAGAATAACCGTTATGCCACAAATGGTATTGAAACGACGAGACGTTCGGGCTTAGCGAGCTATGAGAAGCCCCACGATACGACGACCGTGACTCGCATAAACTTTTCAGACGATTTGTGAAACTCGAAATAGATGTACATAGTTCATCGAGAAAGAAGATGAAACAAGCAATGAGAATTAGTGAAGCAAACGTTTGAGCTATTGGACGAATATGGCGAGGGGGAACAAGAGAAACGAGGGAACAGATTTTTTTTTATATTTCCTATTTAAACATTTTGCGGTTTTTTTATTATCAGTTCTGAAAACGAATGATGCGAAATCAACACTATCGAAATTCAATGAGGATCGGTGAATCGATCGCTCGAGTGCATATGATGAAGGGGAAAAAGTAATTAGAGATCAGACTCGTCGTAGAAGATTTATTTTTATAAATTAAAGAGCACTATTCTTATTATTTTTGTGCTTACTTTTTAACAATACGTTTCATTTATAACAAAAGAATTACGAAAAAATAATTCAACAAAATCAATTCAACAAAACAAATTTTCTTTCATTTTGAATGAAATTTATTATTATTATTACCAGTGCCCGGAATCCTTCCCTTTTTTGGCAGCTCCTAACCTATTTTCCAATGTTATACTTCTCTATTCCACAAGCCCCCCCCCCGGAGTGTTGTCCACTCTTTCCTAATCCCCTTCTGTATCGCATTTGCACGAAGGCACAGGGAAACTGCGGAAAACCTATGCCGATACAGTCAGCTCTTTCGGCAGAGTTCGTGCTCCCCACAGGGATCCCGGACTCTGAAAAGATAGCCTTCCCCGCTCAGCGATTCGATGCGCCAGCCAGCGCGCGGTTAAGCGGTCACCGCTCCGAGTATGGGCCTTGAGCAATGCTGCTTAACTCGGTGATCGTCAGAGCCGTGCGCCGACCGCGTACCCATCGCTGTCGCGGTCATTTTAAATGAAAATTAAATTATGCAAAATGATAACTCGAATTATCGATCGATCATTCATCAAAACGTATGAATGATCAATTCGATTTAGTGTGATATCCCAAGCAAATTCTTTCACCAGCAAAGCAGATTAAAATTTGAAAAAAAAGTACAACATTCACTGAGAACAGCTTCATGTGATCTGTTTCAGAAATTTCAGGACGAAGACAAAATGGCGAAGAGGAGCCATTTCTGGTGAAAAATATTCCCGCAAGTCCTGTGATGAGAGGAAAAGGACAAAATTCCGAAGAGGAACGTTTCGTCGTGGAAAATATCCCAGGAAGTCCAGTGATGAGAGGAAGAAGACAAAATTCCGAGGAGGAACGTTTCGTCGTGGAAAATATCCCAGGAAGTCCAGTGATGAGAGGAAGAAGACAAAATTCCGAACCGGAATGTTTTGTCGTAGAAAATATTCCCGGAAGTCCAGTGATGAGAGGAAAACGACAAAATAATTGCAAGGAGGAATATTTTTTGTTTCAAGATATTTCTAAAAGTCCCGTGATGAGAGGAAAAGGATCAAGAGTGACACCGACATCAACGAGGACAACTTTGGACGTTCTCGATACGACGAGTAATGTTCCAGGCTGGAATTTGACTTCAAACGTGATTGCGAATCGAGCGACGAATACAACGACAATGTTGAACATTGCTGATGATGGTAATCGTCATAATGTGCCACCGAACAACGAGGATGCACCACCATCTTACGAGTCATCTATACCGCCTAATCACATTGGATGGTCACCCAATGTTACATCGAAGATTCCCTTTCCGATGCCCTACTCGATTGATCGCAATGACGAAAGACTGACGTTCGCTTATCCACCAACGAGACCTCCGCTTGAACTTCCCCCGAGTTCACCGATAGAACTTTCCCCGTTGGCGAAATCTTATCTCTCGATCGAATCGCCAAATTCAAGATCACCGGGACCGAGTACATCGCCATCGCGTATGTATACAATTGAGAGAAATTTAAATAACAAAATTCTAATGGAAGAACTTCCTTCTTCGAAGTTTTTTTGTTGACACTTTTTTACTTTTTAATTTTATGATGATTGTTAAATTTTTCGTCATCTTTCAGCGAGTCCGAGTCCCGATAGACTGAGGCCCGCTTATACGTATCAACAGAGGGCCACACGCATCGTGCGGACACCACCGAGGCCACCATGTAGAAGGGAATACGAGAGTGATGGCGTTTTTGCTGTCAAGTCACACAATGAATTCTCATACAGTGAGTGAAAAAAAAAAAATTATATCGTATATCGACTACGAAAATGGATAAATTCGACATTTTCATTTTTACTTTTATTTTCAGAGTACGGAGGATTTATAATGGCAATTTTCGTCGTCATCTTCCTGATGATACTGTCACTCGTTATTAGGTTTCTCATTAGAAATAGCTTTAAGCAATGACAAATAGTCAATATCCTTCATAATATTCCGAGCCATGGAGAAGCTTGTATTTTTTCTTTCAAAAAAATTCACCCAGCAACGATGCAACCAAATTCTTATCGAACGACGATACTTGATAACTTTTATTTTTTTTTAATGTAAATTTTTGTAAATTTGCACTAACTGTAGTTTTTTTTAAATATATATTTTTCGAGTGAGAAAAAAAAATGCAACGCGAGTGCAATATTTTTTTTTTGCATTTATTTATTCAAAATGATGGTACAATATCGCTCGGGAGGAGCCGAATAAATAATTTATAATTTTATTTCCGCTAACGGCAACTCCGAGGCTTCAACGGCGACATAACGACGATGAAATTTTAAAATAGATGTCACCTCGGGCCGGTTTAGCTTCCAGCAAAAGTATCAAACTTGATATTATAGTAAGAGCAGTTATGGCGAGTTTCTCGTTTTCAAGTATTTAATTATTTGCTAAACGCGTTATTCCTGCAACGGGAAAAGTTTATTTGTTTTTTTTTTCGTTTCAACGTAAGGTTGAACCACCCAGATAGTGAACGCGTCCCAATTGTTGAAGGATCCGGTATATATTTAATGATAGTTTTCATATCGCGTGTCTAATGACAAAAGGTCGTATAATTTTTTTTTTCGTATTTGGTATTTCAAATACGAAAAAAAAAGAACGCGGACGTATGTCCAGAAACGTTGAAATTAAAAATCCGGTCAACTAAGAACAGAAGGTCGTATGTACTGGCAGGTACGACTTTTTACTATAAACGTGAAAAGAAAAAATTGGGTAGACTAATTGCAGAAGGTCGTATACCCCAAAAATATTATTTTTGGGGGATACGATCAAGTTTTGTCAAATATCAAGACTTTAGTTTCGAATTACGTAAAATTTCGCAATTTTATCGCATCGGCGTTGAAAATTTATGATCGATAAATCAATTCCATTCATTCGCGGCACATACGACCTTTCGGTTGGACGTCCGGAAGTTCAAAATTTCAACAGATCTTCGCGTTTCAGGTATTTTCGGAGCGATTCGAGAAAAAACAAAAAATTATACGATTTTTTGTCATTTCGCTCGGGAAGGTAATGACAAAACGTCGTATTTTTTTTTCATTAATTTTTGGTGGATACGACCTTTTGCGCTTACGTTTTTTTCTTGCTAATTTTTATGGATCCAGGCGGTTGCTATGTTTTTAAAGCGAATGCAATAAAAAAAAAATTTTATACGACCTTTTGCCACCAAAATCGTATTTTTGGCGTTTATGATCTTCTGTCATTAGACACGCGATATATTTTATCGGATCGTTGATTCAATACCCGCAATTAAGGAGGTTCTTAACACCAATTGGGTGCGGCAAGGGGAACGTGATGGCGCGGCACGGGCAACGTGCGGGGCAGGTTGCGTTCGGCATTTGTTTCGCGAAATACGTTTTCATTTTATTAATTTGCCATTACTCGGGCTCAATTCTGTTTACAAGTATATTTCGCAATCAGCACGGTGAAAAACTTTCTTTATAGGCAAATTATATCTATGAAGGTCTAATCTGTCGTTTAAGCGGTTCTTCGGGGAAATGTTACCGTTTTTTCACTCCTAAAATAATTTCAGATCATAGCTTCGAATACTTCTCCCATAAGAGCCCACGTATAAGCGGCATATTCAATGTTTTTTTTTCTCCTCAACTACGTGATCAAAAAATCTGAAATAATTACGGTGTATTCCTAGTACCAGTACAAACCTCCCCTCAAATTTTAGAATTATTTTTACAGTTTTTCTCTGGGTTAAGCATAGACCATACAGAATGGACTGGTCATTGGAGCGGTGGGGGTGCTGCCGAGTAACGAGACAAGGATAGCTATAGCGATATATTGAACGTGGCAACGTTTACTCTGTGAATAGAGCATTTCGTCTTTCTTTTACAAACGACATAGAGTCTTCTGTCTCTTTTGCTTTACTTAGCAGCAAGCCGTACAATACTTCAGCATAGGCAATGCCCAGTCCATTCTGTATGGTCTATGGGGTTAAGAACCTCCGTAAAGGTTCAGTTTTCAACTTTCCGGCTATAAAAAGTTCAGAATAGTTATTATTTTAGATATATTATGAATTTAGCTTTAAAAATCGGTACTTCCATCTATTCCGTCATTAATTGGGATAACGAATTTACGACATATCCGAGTTGTTGATTGGTGTTCCATAACCTAAACATTTTTCAGTTTACTCCAATTTCCTTAGAAATTGTGCGCAATTTATTTAATTTTTTTTCATTTATTCATCAAATAAATGTAAATGGAACTAAGTAAATGTGAAATAATAGTATAATAACCATTTTTTCGGATTTATTCTCGACGGTTCATTAACTGGGACTCTGTCGTGTCATTATCTGGGCCTGAAAGTTGGCGGGTTTTTCAGTAACTCGGACATCAAACATGAATTTTTAATTTGCTTATTTACCCTGATTTTTTAACGTTTTTACGAAAAATTCAATATTATTACACTTAGCATGAACGAAACTGTTGATACGAAACCAAAGTTTTTGGATATCGAACTCAGATATGATTGATGAAAATGTAAAAAGAACGTGGATCCTCCGTCAATTGGTTCACTAACTAGGACATTCACGTTACCTCATTATGTTCGTCAAATGATTTGAAAAAATAATATACTACTTTCTAAGAAGATTTTTCCTTCTTTTTCAGTCACAGAACAAGTTTTATGTCACAGGCTATAATTGGAAAAAATGTTGCCAGGTGTTGTTGTAAGAGAATTTTCCTATGGAAATTTAAAGCTTAATATTGCAAGTTCTACGGGAGTTGGCGATTCTCCGATGTAAGGCAGAAAACAGTAAAAGCGAAAAACAGTTTTTTACTTTCATGTAATAAGATTTTAGGAAATCAATCTTGTCAATTTCGATATGATCGTGAATGATTGTGGTGCACGATTTGGACTGATACGTACTTTTTTATAGTGGTAATCATTGGATAATAGAAATTCGAACGGTATTTTACGATTTCGAAATTCTCACCCGGAGGCCATCTATTGAGATGACCAACGTTGAAAACGTATACAAGACATTAGAAAGTATTTCGAAATTTCCCATAAAACTTGCAGTCCCTGTCTAATGAATTTCAACGCCCAAATTCTCTGCTTAATGAATTTCAATGCTGCGCGATGAATTCCAACATTTAAATTCCGTGTACACAGTCATTTTGTCAAAATTCTACAAAAAAAAAACACACTATGTAGGGTCATCTATTTTACATAACACCTTAGAATTCTCGGGTCGCAGATGCATGAATCATCAGGTGAATTTCGCTTATACTTCACGCCCTTGTCGTTTATTCGTATACTCGAATTAGGGAGACTGTATACACAAACAAATAGCACGTCTTGAACTAAATCTCTCAAAGTTCACCTCGTAAAATTCTTTGAGTTTTTCAAATTTATCGCCTCGATTCGTTACTTTATCATCAAATACTGCATAATCTTTACTTCCATATTCGTTTCCTTTGATTTACAGGCATGTTTATTTTTCGTTAAATCTCTCTTTTCGCGTAACCATGATAGAAAAGCCATTGTAAGAACATAACCAAGGTCACTGTACTCCCTATACCGCACAAAACCGATGATAAGCGTCCCATCGTTTTAAAAAGGGCGTTGACGACGAGGATGATGGTGTCATTGACAGTCCTGCCCAATCAACATCGAGCACCGACATTCCTCAGATTGAGTATAAGTGATAATAAAGTGCGAAGATGGTGGTGGTGCGGTAAGCAGTTCGCCAAATAACACTTTTGTGCCTCTCTGTGCCTTAGCCGCAAACGTAGGACCTTAACCCTTATGTGCGCACACGACTTCTCCTACGTTGATGCGCACCCAGGGTACCCGGGTACCCACCTCCAGTTTTAATTACTTTTTAAGTTCAGATGTGAATAGAATCATTATAAATCGATTTACCCAAGTGAGTAAGCATAATCAAAAAGTAATTAAGCTATATTTTCATTTAAAAGTAGCGTATAGTTGCCACAAAGAGAGATCGAAGGAGGGGATCTCGAGCGCTCCACAGCCAATTATTGGCTTTATCGAGCAGCAGATGTTCCAAATGTTTTGAAATTTAGACTGCGAGAAATAAATAAATTTTTATTATATTCACACTATAAATTATTTTATTTGTTTATTTATTAACCAATATTACCCCAATGGAACATATATTAACATTAACATTGATTTACAGATGAACACATATCAAATTTTTCTCTAGTGGGTACCCGGGTACCCTGGGTGCCTCCTGGGACTAACCTTACTTCAAGTTCATTTTTTTATTGCAAGCGTTTTTTTTTCGAAATATAGCTATGGGAATCTCTTCGTGAAGAGTTAAACTCCCTAGATCCGGAGGCTCAGATCGAAAAAAAAAATTTTCAAGAAATTACAAGCAAAAATGTGACGAGGCGGGTACCCGGGTACCCGGGTGCGCACATAAGGGTTAAATATTGGATCTACGAAAAAAATCATAAAGAACAAAATTGTTTAAAATTTCATATTATACAACTTTGTTTTATTTTTATAACAAACGAGATAATGCGATAACTGTACTTTGCCACTTTTTTTACGTTTAACTCAAAAAATATCGATCGCACGATAAAAATTGTAGGAATCAAAGTTGCAGAAAAGTAAATTTACAACAACTTTAGTTCTTATAATTTTTTTCGAAAAGTTGAAAATAACCGAGTTATTCAGCAAAAATTATTTCCCTTCAAATTCAAAATAGTGGCTAGCGCACCGGCGATATCTGTTCACCATTTTGAATTTATACTATCAGTGATCCCCCCCCAAAGGTTAGAGCAATAAAATTTCTGAAGGGAGTTTTTTGTAACTTCAGCCTTTTTTTTTATCTAACCCGACTGGGCTAAATGCCAAGGTCTCGTAACACACTATACGCATCAATCAATGAATAATCATAAAGAATCATCAACGAACGAATTTATCGATAAAATGTCCTACACATCATCCGGTAAAATTTTCATAAAAGAATTGAATAAATTGTTGACAAAATATTCGAATTTATAATGCTTTGTTTTACGGGTGGACGACGATAATTTTTCGTGACACGCTGGAAGTTTGTTTTTCATAAATAAATTTGGAAAGAAAATACGACGATGGCTATGAAAATGAAATGATTAATCGTCTTCGTAATTTAAAAAATCGTTATGTAATCTTGATACTAGTCGGCTGAAGCGAGCAGTGGCCCAGTTGATACGACTCTGGACTGCCACTCAGGCGGCCAGGGTTCGAATCCCGCGGCAGGTACCAATAGATTTTTCCAAATGCTTTTTCTGCGAGCTCGGTGGTTCGAAACCCACCTAAAATTTTCTCCCAACTACACTGGGCCGGTATCGAAGAGGTTGCGAAATCAACAGAAACTAATACAGTCGAACTTCTCTAACTCGAAACTCAAGGGAAGAGCTAATTTCTTCGAGTAAGAGAGTTTTCGTCTTATCGAGGTTTTCGAACTACGGAAGTCCTTGCAAGGGAACAAACTGAATCTCAGACTTATAGAGGTTTTCGAGTTACAGAGGTTCGAGTTAACGAGGTTCCACTGTAGTTCCGTAAATGAACAGAAAAACGGGTGCGTGTACACACGGTACGCGCGTCAGAAGTGAATACTCGTATGTGATCGACGGAACTCGCTTATTGCCCTGCTAACACAGAAAGTTATAAAAACGTTGTTAAGTACGTTTACAAAAACACGCAAAAACGTTTCTTTTGAATGGTCGAAAAAACGTCTTAAGAACGTCTTTTAAACGCTATTTTGCCGCAAACGTCTTAAAAACGTCTTTTTAACGTTTTTTTTTTGCCGCAATTTTTTCCCCAAAAAGTTTACCGCGCGTTTAACACATTTCTGTCAGCTTCTGTGAACTTTTTTGAGAAAAAAATTGCGGCCAAAATAACGTTTAAACGACGCTTTCAAGACGTTTTTTCGACCATTCAAAAGAGACGTTTTTGCGTGTTTTTGTAAACGTCTTAACAACGTTTTTATAACGTTCTGTGTTAGCAGGGTGTTATTCTCATCAGATGAAAGAATAGTGAGAGGGAAAGAGGATAGATTGACATGCATGAAAACCCGAAATGACAGGATTGTCCTTATTTCACACTGTTCTATCCGTTGTATGTATGAGTTTACAGCTGAATTTACTGTGTCTTCGTACCTCGTGTTGACGTTGGCGTTAAAAATTTTATTTGTATAGAGGGGGGTGGGGGCAGAAAGAATTGATAGGGTGAGCAAATAAGTAGGAATTAGTTATAGATATGAAATCAATTTTATTTGTATAAGTATATGTATCTGTAAGTAAAAAATTGGGATAAAGTAATTCTGTTCTCTTATTCTCTTATTTTCATTGCTCTCGTGTCTATTATTTATAGAATCGTCTAATTCTACAATACCAAAAATTGGATTATGATAACTCAAATATGACATAAAATGCTTCAGATCTAGTTTGTCGATATTTTTTGCAAATACAGCATCTATCGTTGAACGGCCTTTAGTGGTCGGATCACTCCTGCCGTTGATCATTTTTAACGAGAAATGTTTTTTTCTAAAAATTGATGGAGTGATTCGGCCTGTGGCAATGAAAAATTGACATTAAAATCACCTGCGAGAATTACCGAATCATTACGGTAATGCACAAAGTCTGCTAGCATATCGGCTAAAACTTGAGAACCGCCTATTGCTAAGGGCAATAACGCTTTAGCGATTAAACCTCATAATATCTTTAAGCGATGTATTGAGCGAAATATAAATTGCTATTAAAGATCGAACGGAGGAAAACTTCGGAGAGCGTATTTCATTTTTTTAAAATTAAAGCACATTTTTTAATATCTGAAAATACCTCCACATTCTACCTATCAATCAACCTTAATATTTCTTCCAACATTTTGTACCGTCAGTAATTTTCTCATAGTTATTATCCGAGTATGTATAATATGTAATATATACAAACAAAACATAAAACAGAAGCTTAACTCGGCACGAAGCGAAGACGGTGTGAACTCACGCATAGATGTGGACTCACACACAACGGATAGAACGACGCGAATGCGCGCTGCTGTCCTAACATATAAAACACGTACACGCGGGCATCCTATGGATGGCATAACGCTCTCTCGCTCGCTCACGCATCATTCTCTCTCTTTCTCTCTCTTCTTCTATTCCTTCATTCTCTTGTCCGGAGGAACAACGCGGCTGGGGGCGGGGCCTAATGTAGTCGCATAAGAAGTATTCACTTCAAAAACTATGCGCCCGGTGTATGAAGGGAGCCTTAAGCCCGATAGGGCAAGGCAGATGCCCCCACCAAGTACCAAGTACTAGTTGGCTTCCCGTTACGGAAATACGACTCAAATAGTACATCTACATGTTCACGATATGAAATAAATACATTACTCTCGGGGTTCAAGGATCCATGAAACCCGTAATCACCGCTAATATTCGTAGTTAGACATGGACACACTTATTAGACATCCAAAGAGCATAAATTAGACGAAAATGACGTTAAACAAGAGTAAACATGAACGTCCCACATATAGATACCAAAATTTTTCACGAAACATTAGCATGATCGTTGAAAAATAGAAAGGAACGAGGTTTCTCTTTTCCATCTCGCCTCAAGCATGAGAACTGACCAAATGTTTTCCCGTTGTCGAAATCATTATGCGAGCCAATAAAAGCAGAGATATGAAGTCAAGAGTGGGGTTTAATTACATTGAAACTCCAAACATAATAATAATAATATAAAAACTTCGAGTCTCTGATCAGTAGTTCTTGCATTAATACTGTAGTCACCGTCTTGATGTCACTGAGCTTCGAGTCACGGATAAAAATACAACATACAATTAATATTTACTTTTTATGGTAAATGTTTATCAATTTTTATCTCTAGATTCAAATCATTTCTCCATTGTTCGTGTCAAACCATCAGTCCCAATTTTACGAAGCGTAATTTCGAGTTGGGGATACAAAAAACGATAGAATTGAATCTTCGACGACATGACATTTTTTTCGTGAATTTTCAACGTTTTATTTGTCAAGTTGGACATTTTATTTAAAGTCACAATGGCGAGTGATTCGACCTACTGTTATGAGGTGAGAAGAGGAAGAAAAATCAATCATCTCGTTTTTGTTTGGTCGTAATTTTTGTTTATTTCTTCCATCACTCGATCAGGGCAACGAGAATTTTTTTATTGAGAATGGAATTTTGAAAGGTCACGATGAACCCTACTTGGATCAACACACAAGTTACGGAGAATTAATCCTAGAACGCTTGAAAAATCAACCCGAATTCGTCGGTCAGGTGCTGTTTCGTTTTTGTTTTGTTTTTCGTAAATATAGCATCAACGATAAATGTTTTTTTATTGAAAATTATCGAAATTCAAAAAACAAACCCAGGTGAACGGTGTGACCGGAGAGGAAGAAAATTTTGCCGAAATGATGGAAAAGAGTGTAAAGTGCGCAATTTGGCTGAAAAAACAAAATGTAAAGGCCGGTGACGTTATAGGAATTTGTACCCACAATCAGATGGACACGTACGTTCCATGCTTCGCCTCGTTGTTTATCGGTGCTATATTTAATCCATGGTGCGACACTGGCATTAATCAAGGTAAGAAATCGATATCTACCTTCGTTACAATATTTTTCAATTCAATGATACTCGAAACCATAAATCGATTTCATTAAATCAATGTCGTATTCACAAAAAATTTCAAACGATTTTTTGTTAATAAAGAATTACGTCAGTACATAATTTCTATAATTTACGAGTGCAGAAAATTATTATAAAAGTCATTGTATTATAAATGAAAAGGTCAAAAATTACTATTTGCGTGACAGCGATGACAAGATATTTCCTCGATCTGACGAGGCCTAAAGTACTCTTCGTCAACGAGGCTTCTGCCACGGTAGCGCTCAAAGTATCCAAAGAAATTGGTATGAAAACAAAGATCGTAGTATTCGGAAAAATTTCGGGTTTTCAATCGCTCAGCGATATTATCGAGTCGCAGAATGACGTTCAGCTCGTCGCTGAATTTTCCTGCACGAAATTATCGAGTGTCGATGATCCGGCTGTTATTATATTCACCTCGGGCACGACCGGTCTTCCAATGGGTGCTTTGCACTCGCATCGATCGCTCTTCGGAAATTTGAAACTCAGGAGAAATCTCGGTGGGAACGAGCACGCAATGACCACGTTGATGTTTTCGTCGCTCTCGTGTGTCTCCGGTATTTTCATGATGCTGCATGGAATCGCTGCTCCCGAGAGACGCATCATTTATCCGGAATACAAGGAGGAAAAGGCTTTTGAGCTTATCGAGAAATTTCAAGTACGTTCAATCGTTTTTACGAATAAAGTTCTCCGGAAAAAAAAATTATGCACCGTTTTTTTTCTTCCTTCTTTTATAATTTGTACCATGAAAGTCAGCTTCAAGCTCGTCCCATTGTAAGAAACGAGTTAACGACGTGAAATTAATTTGCGACTGAGCATTTCAACGAACCCGACATTAACGATATGCCCCTCCATACGTAACTGTTGTCGCATCACTTGATGATCCAACGTCCAATAAAAATTGCACGTAATCGTTTAATTCACCGATCAGGTAAATTGGATGCTGATGGGCATGAGTATGATATGCAGATTGCAAAAATCTCCTCTGATACCGAACTACGATCTGTCGTCCCTAAAATTTGTATTTGTCGGCGGCGCTGTCTTGAAGAAAGAGACGCAAGAAAGATTGGCCGAAACATTTCCTCAGACCGATATCTTTCAAATTTACGGTGAGACATTCGAGCGAAAAAAATGGAACAATAAAATGCAACGCTTCGTAATTTTTTTCGTTCCATTAGAATTTTTTTTGTTTAATTATATTAAATCCAAGGTACTACGGAGTTGGGGGGTGGTGGTGCTCGGCAAACGCCCAATTTCAGGCCTGGCTCTTGCGGTAAACTCTGCGAGAATCTCATGATGAAAGTCATTGATCCCGAGAACGGGAGAATTTTAGCCCCGAATGAGACCGGCGAGATGTGTTTCAAGTCGCCATTTTTGTTCAAGTGTTATTACGAAAATCCCGAAGCTACGCGCAAAGCCATCGATTCCGAAGGTACGAATAGAAAAAAAAAAAAAATAGCAAACACTCGTGGATATAATTGATCTCGTTGAAAAAAATATTCCTTCGAAGTGCACTTTTTCTGAAATTGCTTGATTAATTTTCATATTACAATTCTTAGAAATACACTTTCAATGAATCGAATGTGCATTCGAATGAATTTGCGTTGATATAAATATTAATCACTATCATTGCGACATATATTTCATAATTAGGAAAAAAAAATACAAATTTTCGCCATTCAACAGGACGAAATTCATTTTATTTGTATCAGGATGGTATCACACCGGTGATCTCGGGCATTACGACGAAGAGGGAAATATTTTTGTCGCCGATAGAATAAAGGAGTTGATTACATACAGAGGATACCACGTTTCACCGGCTATGATCGAGCAAGTGCTTCAGACTCATCCGGGAGTGAAAGAGATCGCTGTGCTCGGTGTACCTCATGATTTGGATGTCGAACATCCAGTAGCTTTCGTAACTAAAGCACCGAATTCCAAAGTGAGTAAAGATCATTTTTTAAAAAAATATAACAAATTTTCAACACCGAGAATATATTTTTCAAAGCGACACACTAGCAATGATGAAATCGCGACAAAAGTCGTGTGACGTGTTGCCCGAATTTGAGAATTCGTTACGCGGCGTTTCCCATCATCCCCCCCGGAATTTTCACGTAATGAGCAAGATTGTCGGTTGCATTTAGTCTCTTTTTTCAATATTACGATTATGTGACGCGATCGTAGCCGGATTGTATAATCTTACCAACTGATATAATTGATACAGCATGCAGACGATAATGCACTCGCAACGATAATCGCGAACTTAATTTTTAATTCGACAAATCAGCATCATCGTGTTTTTTTTCTCTTTGTTTTCTTTCATTGATCGCAGGTGACGAAAGAAGAGCTCGAGAATATAGTGGCTGATGCACTTCCGGATTACATGAAACTTCGTGGCGGTGTAATTTTCCTCGATGAGTTGCCTCACACGTCATCGGACAAAGTCAGCAAGATAGCATTGAGAAAATTAGCAAAGTCATGCGCTCATTGAAAATGAGAAAATTTATTTCTCACAGTACTTCAAACTAGCTCGTATAAATAATGTTTTATTTTTATCAGACAATTAATTCAATACTTTTTCTTAAGAAATTTTTCGTTATTATTATTAAAACTTTACTTTACTTGACATTATTTTTAAAAATGCAAATGAAAATAACAACTTGTCTCTTAAATATACTTATAGGCATCGAGACCTTCCACAAACACTTTGTTTAACGTTGTTTAACAAAGATTTTCGAATTTATCGCTTCAGCTCGTGACTAATCGTCGGTCTTGCCGCCATTTTTGTTTCTATCCATTCCTTCGCACGTTTAAATGCAAAAAAAGCACCCTTTTGCGAAAATCTCGCGATAGCGTTCGTTCGTGATATCGCAATAGCCACTCTGTTTCTTTCGTTTCGTTTTTTCTTTTTTTTTTTCATTTTTTCTTCCACCCGCACGCACTTCGTCTAGAAAGTCGCAGTGTTTTGTCGTTCTGCATCTGGGTCAGATTTAAACGGAACGCAGGAACTAAAAGTGGTTTGCTCTCGTGCGGAGTCGCAAAAGTCTAACGCACCTATATCGTTTTGAAAATTATATTTTCAAAATATATTTGAAAATTATTTTTATAGATTTATGGGAGAGATCGAAGCATAAACAAATACGAATCGTCGATCTTTTTATTTTAAATAATAATTATTTAGTTTTTTTTTTAATGGTTGAGGAATAGTGAGAAAAATTTAGACGTAAATATATATTGACCAAACAGAATTTTTTAATTGAAGGATAATAATATCGATTAAATTCCAGTTAATCAAAGGACGAGAAGTATCGATAAATTTGAAATTTTTATGGCGTTGGAAGTCTTCTCCCCCTCCTCCCCCCAATGTTACATGGGATATTAATTATTTTTCAATGATAAAAAATGGTAGAAAAAAATTTGGAGCAGTTTTGAGCTGCAGCACTGATTCGACACTTTTACCCCAAATTCTCATCGAACGATGATGTTCGATATCTTTTTTTTTTTAATGTAAAATTTTGTAAATTTGCACTGATTATATTTTTTTTAAATAAACATTTCTTGAGTGTGCTAAAAAAAATGCGACGCGAGTGCAATATTTTTTTTTACATTTATTTATTCAAAATGATAATTATTTTATTTAAAATAATTCATAATTTTATTTCCGCTGATGACAACTTCGAAGCTCAAACGCGGCGACAACAAAGACGAAATTTTCAGACAGATGTTACCTCGGGCCGGTTTGGCTTTTGCAGCAGAAGTATCATACTTATTATTATACGTACTGGGAGCACTTACGACAGCTTGCTCCTTTTCAAGTTTTTAATTATTTGCTAAACACGTTATTTCTGTAACGGTAGAAGTTTTTTTTTTATTTTCGTTTTCGTTTTCTTGTTAATACGGACGTTTTATAGTCGGTGGTAGCAATCGTACAGTCAAATGAGATACGACGAAAGGAAGAGCAAGAGAAAGAGAAAGAGAAAGAGAAAGAGAAAGAGAAAGAGAAAGAGAAAGAGAGAGAGTGAGAGAGAGAGAGAGAGAGAGAGAGAGATGGGAGAGAGAAAGCATGTCAGTCTAAAGTAGCAAAAAGCGCGATTATTATATTTATTTTTCAACTAAAGGTGTAAAAGCAAAGAGACCCGAGACGGAGGGGGAGCGATAAAGTGGAATGAACGAGGGTGCAGTGATTTAAAATATGAAATTAACGGGTGACGAGTCTTTCAGAAGCGATCGAGGCCCGGAAAAAAACGTGAAAAGTGCATAAAGACAGGCGAAAAAGTAAAAAAGAAAAGATGGAAAGAAAAATCTCTGTAAAATAAGGGCTTGAAAAGAGTGCTAGAAAAAAAAGGGTTGAAAAATTTGAATTCTCCCGCATTTGCTCATCAAGGAGGGGGATGATGTGTGTATGACGGATACGACGTGTTTTTCAACGCTCGACGGGATCGGTTAATTACTTTTTGCATAAAAGAACATGCTCGACCACCCTTTACACTTTATCCATTTTCGTAAAACTCGTGTGCTCTGCTTATGCTGATGCCATCATCACCGTTCTCACCCCCCTCGTTCTCACGCGTCGCGAGATTAAACACACTTTTAACCCCTTTTCCTCAGGCACAGCGTGTACTTTTAAGCACAAGCTTTTAGCGCGGGGCACGAAAAAATTCAAAATCAGAATCTCACTAAAAAATCTCCCAATTTAAAATTCCTTTAAAATAAAAATTAATTGAAAATTCGGCAATTTTAATGTGCCATAATTCTTTGCTCCCGTTTGATTGATTCAAGAGTCTTACAGGTATTTAGGAAACATTGCAAATAGACTCGGAGAATACCGTTCAATTCGTCCGGATATCTTTATTCTATTCTCGCCAGAAAAGCACTTTAAAAAACGCCGAAAAAACATGAGAAGGGTTGAGTGTGAAAACATTGCTTAGGTAGATTGTTGGGCTTGGAAAATTCGTAAAAAAAAAATATTAATATCGCATCTTGATGAACCAAGTAGAATTTTAAAGGTAAACCGCTCGTCTAGAATTAGAGAAAAGTGGAACCGTTACTCATCCATATAGGGAAATGAGATAATCGGAATTTTAGTGAACTAAAAAAAAAACCGGAAAAAATCGTTTTCTTTCTCAATCAATGGATTTATTTTTCATCGAAAGAATTCATTCATACGAAAAATACGTCAAGATTTCCCAGCACCTGATGGCTCATTATTATTAATTAAAAAAGAAAAAAACACAACAATTAAATTTGCACCGATTGTTCCACTGCAAATTGGATTACTTTATGCAGGTATCCTATGTCGTCGGTATACATAGAAAGCTCGATCCGCACTACTCGATCCGAGTCCAGGGTTATATGTACATATATCATGTCCTTAGTGTAAACTCTGTTATACTTGGGATCATGAGTTCGGTCTCGTGTTCGACACTGCCGATTGCGGACTGGAGGAACAATCGTCCGATTGTCCTAAAATACGTATCACGTGAATGAAAGGAAAGCGCAGTCGTTTGAGGGGCAGGGCGGGGGGGGGGGGGGGGGTGAAGCAGGAGCAAGGTGTAGGAATAGAATTGTGGGCGAATATGTACGAAATGTAAATGGGAGAACCCTCAAACATTGAGGGACACTTTACCCATGCAAATCGAACTTTCGACCATACACGATTTCGACTCTCCACTAAAACGAGGGGATAATCGAAAGCTCGAAGCAATGTTATATCAACCATATAGACTGGCCACGAATTTGCTTGAAATTCTCATACATCCTCGTACCACGTACTAATCATTGCACCAGTATAATGTAGTTTGTACACAATATATACGTGCATAGAGACATACTATACTATATGGTAAATTTATCCAGCATGACGTATTCATTTGAATGGTACCTCAAATTTTCCAAAATAAGGGCTTGGAATGTTTGCAGAAATTTTTGCAAAAAATTACAATCTGTATACCATCGCGATACCAAATAATGTAAAAACTTATTCGTGCGACGTATTTAGCGGTATCATGGTGTATCGATGTTATAAATGGGCATTGTTCGCCCGAGCAATTATTCGAATAAATTTCTGACAGATTCGTTACGAATGATAATTGGAAATAAAATAATAATATCCAATATAACTGAATATTCGTTTCAAATAATTGTTCATTTAACGAATAATTGCGATTACGCGTGGCAGTAAAAACCGACATTACTTTCCCCGGTACAACTAATGTCCTTCGAGCCGCGAGCCACCTATAATATGTGACGTTATAGCCGGATAAATTTTATTTTTAAACTTTCTCATTTACTAATCGCCGAGCCACGAGTATCTCGTGGCGCGGGGGACAGTTGTGCTGGTGTAATATAATGCACAGTCACGCGTCTTGGTCACGAGGTGTCTCGTTACTTGCGGGAGAATTATGTCGGTTACCGGCTTAGAGTTATGCGATTTGGCCTATAAAGAAGTAATTTTTGGAAGTTGAGACATCAAGAGTCGAAGGCTGGCCTTTTCATTTATTCATTTTAATTGACACAAGTTACTCCTGTAAAGAACGTGAAAAGAATTCTTTTTAAATGAAGTACTTTTTCGAGAATAACGAATACATTCGTAAATTTAATTCGAATTTTGTATGAAAATGTCATAATATTATTATTTGATATTTGATTATATGTTCGGGTTCTTTCTGTTTTAAAATCGAGACGAAGAACGAAAGAAATGTTAATTATTCGTATGTGCACAGTGAAATTTTGACAGCACCCTGAGGGGGGGTTCAACACCCGCTTTGTCATTTCCTTTCATTGGTCGCATTCGTGAAATGAGAATTACTACGCTCTCGCTCTCGTGGATTTGACGAGAAATAAAGACGAAGAGAGAGGGAGAGAGAGAGAGAGGGATTTTACCCGCGATTGTACCGGAAGGCCGCGGGGGAGCAATATTTTTACGCTGGTGCGCTCGCCCATCAAAGGGGATCAT
Organism: Rhorus exstirpatorius; assembly: GCA_963564615.1. Lineage (NCBI taxonomy): Eukaryota > Metazoa > Arthropoda > Insecta > Hymenoptera > Ichneumonidae > Rhorus > Rhorus exstirpatorius. The sequence goes on along the minus strand of OY751316.1, from coordinate 13,776,701 downwards.
AAGAAGAGTATCCCCGATGGCCTACACACTAGGTGCAATGTATGGTATCCTCATTTAGTACAAAGATTATAATCTTTGTACTAAATGAGGATTTTTCTGTTTACCTAAAAATAAAAAAATAGAGACGAGGGAGAGAGAGAGAGAGAGAGAGAGCGATCAGTGAATCACCAGAGGCTGCGAATATGAGAACATGCCAGACGATACATCATTTCGTCTCGCAATCTCATATCGCTTTTTGAGAACTCGCCTCAACTTTTATTCTTTCTTCCTGTATTTTATTTTTTTATTTTTCCCTTAAGCCCTTTCGTCCAGCCTCCATAACTTTCCCGGATCCCCATCGATTTCCCACCTCCCTTTAATGCTCCTCAATCTATCGATGTACATTTATGGTATAAATAGGCTCCTATTTATGGATGAACTTTTCTTTGCCTGCGCGCTGCTTCTAACATTGTCCGATTCTCGCTAACTCCGGTCTCGATAACACTCTCGGTTTCGATTCCATTGCCTATTGTCTTCACTCACTTCGTCACTCGCCGTGATTTCTTATGGGGCTGGTCGTAGGTGGGCGAAAAAAAAAATGGACAAGCGCTTCTTTTCAGCGTTGCATCGAGGCTATCCTCCTAGGATAGGAAATAATCGGAACCCTCGAGGGACAAAGTAAACCTCTTAGATTTCGAAGGTATAAGAAAACGGGTCGCATTTGCGATCTTGAATATTGCCTGCCATGGGGCGCTTATAAGCAGTCAACAATAATTTGACGCTATTCGCTGTGTGCAGTGCCATACTATAGCTGCTGAGAACGACTTGGAGCGCCCATGGTGGCGAGAATGCACATGTTTTGCTGGATTTGCGCAGTGAAATTGAGGGCAATATAATAGAGAAGTCGCAGAAAGGAAATTGAAACTGTTGTGCGGAGTCATATAAGAATTTTTTCCGCTACACAACTTCGGAAATTAAATTTTACGCGTTTCCGACAGCAATTTATAAAGTTGAGCAGCGCAAAAACTATAGATTCGTTGGGTGCAAAAAACGAAGAAAGTAAAATTCTTCAGGTTAAACGTGCATATTTTGTCTGGTATGAAAAATTCAAATGTCAGGATATTACAAGACAAATAAATTGATTTTTTTTCCCCTTTTTAGTAGCTCATCGTGGGTAATCGTTCATCTACGTTACAATCAAGTCCAAGTTACGTCTTTCTTGTTCTCGATATGAGCCTTGTCGGTTCGTATGACAAGACCAACAAGGTTCATGCTTAGCCTCAAATTGAGAAGGAAAAGTAGCCGTAAACCTACTTTCATTACATCGTAATACGTCGATTTTTTTTTTTTTCAACGCAGTTATAGTCAAGCTCACCTCAAAAAACTTTATGCAGCACGAATATAAACGTTCGTTTATTAAAATTAATCCAACAAAGTTTCGTCTGTGTAAATAAATGAGAGCTATTCCAGCAAAATTTGCGGAGTACAGCCGGCCGCGGCGCCACTTGGCTTTCTGCACACAGCGAATTGCAAGAAAAACGTAAATACACTTTGAGAATACTATTGGAAAAAACTATCAAGTTCTTCCTAAAAGTTTTTGAACGTCCCTTAATAGGGGTTTTATTACTATGGTCTGAGACTTTTGATAAAACTTTGTTAAGACTGGAGAATAATATTGATAAGGACTATTGAACTTTTAGTACTTCTTAAGAAAACTATTGGATTAATCCAATATAGTAATGAACTTAATGTTAAAAGTATACAATCTTTAATAGTTTTCTTCAGAAATTTTGCTGATTCCTCCAAGCGAAAAAAAAGATTCCAGTACGTCCATACACGCTATTCAGTTAGTATTGAACCATTAAAGTTTAATAGCAACTATTTGAAATAAAAATTATTCGAATGGTTAAAATTTCTCTATGATTGAACACAAATATTTAATGGAAAAACTACTAATAGTTCGAAAAGTTAGTAATATTAACATTGAACCACAATTATTCGGGATTAAAACTAAATCGCTAGTTACTGTGTTGCTCTCTGATACTAATAACTAATTTGATCCAATAGTAATTTAGTATATTCCGTAATGGAGAGTACCTCATATATATGGTGTATGAAATCGATCATTTGGGTAATAAAAATATCAGGAATTGTCATGAGCTTCGCACAACGATTGTGGAACCCTGCCGCCATCGAAACAGCATTTCCACGTGGATTTCGGCCATCATTGTCCTCCTTTGCCCGTGGGGGAGGATTGCTAAATCTCTATTCCAACACTCTCAAAGGGCGAAAAGCGTGCACATAGTATACGAGAAAGTTTGGAAAGATCTGGATGGGTTTGGTGTCGATTGGCCGTAACCGGAAACCCCGACCAAAAGCCGAGAGACTAAACGAACAGGAAGCTCTTCGACGGGGGCCATTTCTGGCCAAACTCGATGCGTCTTGATTCTCCTCGCACTCTCTATTCCCACGTTGCGGGATGTTCCCCAACGATATCAAGACAATTGGACGGGCTACTCTCGAGAATCGTCGGGTCTTAAGCTTGATTCACACAGAATATAACCGGGAATAACGATTTCTCTTTCAGCCAAAGTGACATTTAGGGATTTTAAGGTTCATTGAAACGATCCCCAACGACGATGATAAAATAAAATCTTATTGCTGCATGGATCAACCCAAAAAGATGAAATGGTAATTTTCGTTAAACATTTTGAAAAAAAAAAACACATTTTCGTTATTTTCTTCATAATACTGTCTTTCGATTGTTTTTTTTTTTTTCGTTGCCACTTTGATTTTGCATAATTCGTGGTACATGGTTGGTGTGAATCGAGCTTGTATCCAACATAGAATATTCCTCGTTGGTGCAGTCACTGTTCGACCTTGATAAGCTTCAGAAACAGCCCTTAATGGTCGCCCTCTCGGCGATTACCGTGCTCTATTGAGCCGACACACAGCCTCGTACCGACTATCCTCCATGTATACAACCCAACCACACGAGAATATTCTACTTGAAAATGTAACACGCTCGATGAACGTTTCTACTTGTCATTTAGATATAATGCAAGTCAAACGAGTATTTTAGTGATAGAATCCTATTAGGATTAGATAGGTGATTAAATGCTTCAAAGTTGAGGACAGTGGAGTTGAGAGTGCTATCAAGAAATAGAATGGTAAAGGTAAACGATGTTTCAGAAGTTTTTTTGTAATAAAATTGGTGCAGAGTTCGTGTAATAGTGATTTCGATGAAAGAATCAATTAAGGATGTAACGGACGTACCTTCCCAACCAAATGTGACTTTCGTCGACAAATATCGCATACTTTTATGATAAGATAAAAATCGGCAAAAATTCAACCACAATAAAGACGATAATAAGATTAATTTTGAATAATAATAATGTAAAAAAGTTATCAGTAAATTGTTTAAACAAAACATTGTTTAACAAATTTTTAAGGAAAGTTTTTTTTGAAACGTGAAATGAATTCATTGATTTACTGACTACACGTGAATTTAAAAAAAAAATTCTTATCATTTGGAAATTTCAGTTTTCGAAAATTTTTTAATTTTGAAAAATAAAGGAAAAATCGTGAATTTTGGATATGTTTTCGTAAAAACGTTGTATATTACAATTATGAAGTTTCCAGGGCATTGAACGAATAGTTTCGTAAATACAACCTTTACAAATTTCTGAAAATCGAAATTTCAAAATAATAAGAAAATTTTTAAAAAATGCATGTGTAGTCAGAAAAATCAACGAGTTCATTTCACATGACAAAAAAAAAACATTCCCTAAAAATTTGTTAAACAATTTTTTGCTTAAACAATTTATTGATAACTTTTGGGCATTATTATTATTAAAAAGTAATCTTCTTATTGTCTTTATCGTGGTTGAATTTTTTCCGATTTTTATCTTATCATGAAGTATGCAATATTGTCGACGAAAGTCACTTATACGTCCGATACATCCTTAATTGAAAAATTATTGATAAAAATAGAATATTAATCATCGATTTATTGGGCGAAAATAAATATATGACTGTAACAAACAAATGGATATATATTTCTAGAAAATTAAAAACTTATAAAACAGATTTGATCATTTTCGTACAAACTGATATTCGTAAAAGTCAATTTTCTCAGCATTTTGCCTGATTAAATTCTTTATCTACTTGTACTTTAATCGAATCAAATTTTTTGTCCATTCCCGTATTCCCCATAAAGCTATCGAATTGTCTACTCATTTCCTGTCGTCTACGTTTGGGAAATATGGTTCTCAACGGATTTCACGTATGACTCGAGAAAAAAAATCTGAATTTGGACGGAATAAATGCGAAAGCTCACCCCGAAATACGACAAACCTCACCCTGATGTAAAAAAATTCGCAATGATTGACGGGATAGAAAAATATTTACCATTTCCTCGTTTCACTCTGGTAAACTTCTTGACTCTCGGAAAACCGAACAAGGAAGTGCAACAAGACCGACAACACAATATGTTCTTTACCTCTCTCTCTCTCTCTCTCTCTCTTTCTCGCGAAGTTTGTCGCTCGCGGAAAATTCCATACATGGATATAAAAATAGGATATGGTAAGAAATCGAAACATTTGCCAGCACCTTCAATTCCAGTCTACAGAAACTCCTTCGACAGACATTTTCATTTCTTGCCCCTCAAACCCCTCCAGCGAGGACGCTCGTTTCTGCTTTTCACCCGCTTGCCGCTTGCTTCGAAGCAAAGAAAAAAATTGGTCTTCTCGTTTATTTGCAGCCTCGGTACTATTTACATAAATCAGCTGTGCAATCTTTTTTTTTTTATTAATATTTTCGATGGGAGAAATCAAGAAAAGAAAAGTAGAAAACTCATGTACGAGCCATTTTTTCGTCTCACTATCTTTTTCTATATTTGCTGTACACAAAAATACACGACGAATTTACCGATTCTAGTTTTTCAGCACGTCACGGGATACGTTTCAAATCTCTTTTGACGCTGTTTTTCTGGAACGTTACAGCGATTGCAGCTCTTTATAAGCAGGCTCTAAATGCCCGGCTCCTCAAGGCTTAATGTTTTTTCTAACAATTTTGATTTTCTTTTTTTTTTCAAATGTTTCGGGAGCAATGTTTGAGGAGGAAGGACACGTGAAACGTATAAGAAAATATTAAGCGTGAAGGCGAAAATATGAAACGGAATAACTGGAACATCGGTGGAGATTTTTACGAAGTAGCGAGAGAACCGAGACACTCGAGTCAAGTGCCAGTTTTGTGGATGCTTGCGCAGAGGAGGAAAAGCACGAAAGACGAACAAGTATCGGGGAAGAGGAGCGCGTGGTTTACCACAACACACGGTCTAGCTATGTGTATATCGTCTCTTAATGAACAAAAAGACGCAAGTCACGTTGTTCTGCGTGTTAAATCGTGGGATTTACGACAGTTTTCTTGCCAATAGTCGTTTTGTGATAAAACGTGAGCTCATTGACGTTGACATGCTTCGCTCTCTCGCGCGACACTTTGCATTTGTAAAATCGTGACAAGTGGCCCATCTCGTCTTCAAAGGACCTCGTAGATGGGGAGATAGAGCTCTTGAAGCTAATATCAGTGACATACATAGCGATACACCAGCACCATCGATTTTTATACAATTTTTCTTTCACAAAGCTCTTATAAAAAAGAAATTCACAATTTCATGTAGATTTTATGTTAATACAGAAATTTTTTCTCTTGAAAGGATATTCTGACTATTTGGAACAGTTTAAACGACACAAATATCTCGAAAAAAAAAAAAAAAAAAAAAAAAAAAACATTAACGAAAGCAAACTTTCCTCTGCAAGTAATCATAAGAATCGTAACAATTATTCTCTTTGACCTTTGTTTCCGGATACTCGAGAGATCGTTTCGAGAATGTAGCGAGATACTGTTATGCAGATGATAAAAAAAAACACTGAAGTTCGAACGAAAGAATATTCGACAGTTTCGTTCAACTACTTTGCTGTTATATTGCACATTGGACCGCGGTAAGTACAGCAAGCTGCGATTTTATTCGAGAGAACTTTGCGGGGCGAGTTGAAGATATCGCGATACTGGTGTGGTTTGCACCAACTACACCAGCGACGTGACCTCAAGGATCAGCCACGAAATCCTCTCGCTCGCTGATACGTATCATCTGAAAGTGGGTATTATACGTCTTGACGTACAAAAACCCACCAGAAATAGAGAAAGAGATAGAGATAGAGATACAGAGAGAGAGGGAGAGAGAGAGAGAGAGAGAGAGAACAAAATTCACGAACGTGGTGCAAGAAATATAGTAAACTATATAAAATAAAGTACAGTACAGCGTTCCGTCGTTATCCTCTCGTAAAGTCGAGTGATCTCAGTTGTATCATCGATATACTTTAACCTTGTTAATTTATAAATATTCAAGATGCCCCTACAGTCACATTAAGGAGAGTCGAGTGCTACGTGCGCGCGGCAAGGGGAATGTAAGGCACGGACGTTGACATGTGGGGCATGTCGCGTTTGGGATTTGTTTTTCCGTAGCCATAGCTCGATTCATAATAAGAAATCGTGTTTTTCATCCACATTATTATTCATTGATAATTACCTGGGCAGATATTGTAGTGGGGATCCAGCTGGATTCTCGCGATTATCTCTTCTCTCGGTTATGGATCTGACTAGATATATCGGATCGGATCCAAACACTGGAATGTCACAGTTGTAAACTGGATTCCAATCGGGATTCCCGACTAGATTCGTATACACGTGACCAGTCCAAATCCGATCGAAATGTGGTTTATATGTGGCTATATAATATATAAAATCCCGAATAAATCTATTTATCTTCCGCAACTTAGGTTATTGGCAATTGTTTATTGTTACCTGGGCTATATAGAACAATTTTGAACAAAAAAAAACGTCGATACCGGGGTTTGAATCTGCGACCTCTCACTAGCCTTCATTTGCGTATTGGACCCGAAATAAATGACAAAAAAAATTATATTTTATGAACATTACTGTTTTTGACATTTGTTATTGATTGTTGTTGATCAAACGATGGCGGCTCGAAATGAGCACCTTTGCTGTGACAGCTGACCTATTGTACGGATCTAATAGATGTCCCATGGCATCGACCAAACATTCGCATTCTTCTTTTTTTATAATTCCATTTCGAGGAAAATGAGCGTTGCAAGCAAATTGCAGCATATAGTTGGCTGCGACAACTACATTAATTTCAGTAAAAGTTGTGACAAATTTAAAGATAAAGCTTTAGTATCCGTCAACGACCATACCATGCTGAAAGCACCAGTTCTCGTCCGATCACTGAAGTTAAGCAGCATTGGGCGTGGTCAGTACTTGGATGGGTGACCGCTTGGGAACACCGCGTGCCGTTGACATTATTTTTCTTTTTTTTTTTGCCTTAATCAATTTTTATCGAGATGTCCCATATTGCATCCACCAAACATTCGACATTATTGAAAATTTATTTGCTAGCCCGGAAAATCATTTAAGGATAACCTACCTACCTATTTGCCTACCTAATGAACTAACGCTCTAACCACTCCGCTGACGAATGCTTATACATTTCTTTCATAAATATCATATATACATTATAACTACTAGAAAAGAAAAGATGGTGAATTATATTAAAAATCGTCTGTATTGGGATCCAACACGGGTGACTATCTAAGTCTCGGCGGTCCAAAGTCTCGTTGCCCAAACTCTCGTCACCCTACGTTACCGGCGGCTATGTCAATGTTTGTGCGAAATGAGCACCACGGCTGTGACAGCTGACGTATTGTACGGGACTCTCGCCACAGATAACCTAAATGAGTAGTGACAGTTTCACGGCGATACGTGATATATCTATATCGTGCGTTAATATAGGTATACCGCATATGCCGTGTGGTCAGTAAAGCCTGCTTGCCTTCTCGCTAGCTGCCATTTGATAAATACTCACTTTCGTGCATGTGGTGCATAATTTTTTTCCACAATTCAAATTGACTGGAATAAATACAATCAAACTACGAATCATACCACACTACAATATGAAATGACAGTGAGCCTAGCGGAAAAAGCAACCGGTTGTCGCCGGTTGTCTGGTGTAAAATGAACCTACAAGCAACCGCGAGCAGACAACGGTTGCTTTGTGCAAAAAAGCAACTGCAAAAGTGTATATGCAGTTGCTTACGGTTGCTAGTTTATGGTGGTTGTTTTAAGTTCAGTTATATAAGCTCAACAAAGAACTGGGATTTTTTTATTTTTTATTTTCCAACACTTTTCTGTCGGTAGAGTCTAAAAAAAAACTTTTTTTTCCGTAGGTCCGTAGAGAAAAAAATCTCAGTTCTCCGTTAAATTCAAACTCAATAGGGAGCTGGGATTTTTTTATGTCTTATTATGAAAAACTTTTTTGTCCGTAGAGTCTTCGGATACTGAGAGGAACTGGGTTTTTTTTTTAATTATGTTGAATAATTTTTTTTGTGTACAGCCTTGAGAAAATTAAAAAAAAAATCGTAGTCCTTTGCAAAGTCTGAAGACTCTATGAACAGAAAAGTTTTACAAAATAAGAAATTAAAAAATCCCAGTCCTCTGTTGAGCTTGAACTCAATGGTGAATTGAGATTTTTTTCTCCTCAGACTCTAGGAAAAAGTTTTGCTAAATAATAAATAAAACAATCTCAGTTCTCTGTTGAGCTTGAACTCAATTTGGCAAAAATTGTCGCCAAATTATAGCAGAAAAATTATGGCAAAAAATTTTTGCCAAATAAGGAATAAAAAAATTTTTTAATCCCAGTTCTCCGGTGAGTTCAAGCTCAATGGAGAACTGGAATGTTTTTATTTCTTATTATGCAAAACTTTTCTGTCTGTAAAGACTTAAACTATTCAAAATAATTTTTAAAAAATCCCAGTTCTTCGTAGACTTTAAAGACTACGGAGAAAAAAAGTTTTTCAAATTAAGAAAAGAAAAAATCTCAGTTCTCCGTTGAGTTCAAGCTCAACGAAGAACTGATATTTTTTTATTTCTGCTTTTGCAAAACTTTTCTGTCCTTATAGAGTCTAAAACAAAATCTTTTTTGTCCGTAGAGCCCGTAGAGAAAAAAATTTCTGTTTTCCGTTGAGTACAAGCTCAACGTGTAGAATTGGGATTTTTCTATTTCTTATTTTGCAAAACTTTTCTGTGCATATAGTGTTCAGACTCTGCGAAGAACTGGGATTTTTTTAAAATTATTATTTCAAGATTGTACACTAGGGCTGTTCAACAAAACACTTTTTTTTAAAATCATGTTGCTCTTTATTCTATGTGCGTTCATAAACAACAAAAAAGAAAATTTCTTGCGAAACTTGAGGGCTGTACGATCATATTTAGTACTGCTGCACATACAGGCAAATTTGCGTAAAGTGACCCTTTTTGGTCATTTTTTTAAACACAGCTTATAACCTTTATCGAGCCGCTTATTATATTTGATATGACAATACAGTCTGCAAAATCTGCAGATTCTGCGACAATTTTTAGGACTACCTCAACCTGGTTATATTTTTAAAAACCGCAAATTTCATTCTATTAAAAAATGTAGATATACAGAGTTGCTCAGAGAAATTTTCCTTCGTTTTGCGGTAGGAAAAAAGTCTTGTGAAGTCCGTAAGGTGTACACGATAAGATTTAGTGGTGCCGCATTGATTGTAACGTCATTAAAAGACGGAGTTAGTTGGACATTAATATACAATCACAAAATTACAATGCTCATAAATTTTTTTGGTATATTTTGGCAAATAAATCAGCCATGCAAAACCCAAAGCCAGTGCGACAATTACTACTAGTGCCGCATCGATGAAATGTGTTCAAAATCCGAAACTCAGGTTCACAAACCTTGTTTCGCAGCATTTTGACTAATGGAGTTATATGCAAATGAGTTATGTGCGAAAATTAAAAAAATCTGTTCTTCGTTGACTACAAGCTGAACGGGAACTGGGATTTTTTTATTTCTTATTCTTCAAAATTTTTCTGTCCATAGAGCCTCCAGACTCTATGACATGATAAAAGACAGAATGAAACAGAAAAAATTATTCAAAATAATTTTTAAAAAATCCCAGTTCTTCTCAGTATCCGAAGACTCTACGGACATAAAAGTTTTGCAAAATAATACATAAAAAAGACTGATCTCTGTTGAGCTTGAACTCCATAGAGAACTGCGATTTTTTTCCCTACGGACTCGACGGACAAAAAAGATTCTTTTTCCGACACTACAGAGAAAAAAGATTATTTTTTCCGCCTCTACAGACAAAAAAGATTCTTTTTCCGACTCTACAGTTAAGTTCAAGCTCAACGGAGAACTGGGATTTTTTTATTTTTTATTTGGCAAAACTTTTTTGTCCGTAGAGTTTAAAGAATCTTTTTTGTCCGTGAGTCCGTAGAGAAAAAATCCCAGTTCTCTTTTGAGTTCAAACTCAAAATAAAAATTTTGATTTAAAGGTCTGCGCCCATACTATATGCCGCTCCGAGCAGAACCGCGCCGCGCCGACCCGCGCGGAAGCAAACCAAAATTTGATGCACTGTAATATGGCAACATTTTGACTCCGAGTTCCGATTTGGATTCTCACTCCTAAAGAATTATACATTTTTAGGTATAAAGAAAAGACCGTCACAGATGAATGTGATGAGAGAATTATTACAGGTCGCTCCGGGACGGTGGAAAATTGAGTTTTTACCAAAAAATCTAGTTTCCAACTATCCAACTTGTATATTTCACGACTCTCATCCTCTCAATTTATCATCGTCCAAATTCTCGAAGATTATTTTCTATTGTTAAACACGAGAACCGTACTTCCGGTAAACCGAGCGCACGTTTTCTTTAGAACGATTTATCTTTTAAGCCAATAGACATAATTGCACGCTCTTGGTCTCATTTTGTAGGGTTATTCGTATATTATTAGGCATACCTAAAGTTATACTCCAAAAAGCTGAAAACCGTCTAAAATGTGAAAATAAATAAATAAATGAATAAAGATTCGAGAATAAGCTTTGTAAGAAAAAAGTATGTACTTGTGCATTAGGGTGGCAATATTTTGACCTTAATTTTGGATATTCCGATTTGGATTCCCACGCCAAAAAAATTTTAGTTTCATCAAATAAAATAAACCCCTCCAAAGATGAACGTGATGGCAGAATTTTTAGAGGTCACTCGACAATTCGACTTTTACCTAAATATCGGTTTTTTAACTTATACATTTTACGACTCACACCCCCTTAATTTTTTTCATCGTCTAAACTTATAAACAACGTCCAAGTTTCACTGGAAAATATTAATATTCAGCGGTCGCTCAACACGAACAAAAAAATTATATTAATATTACATAATTACACTAAACCCGACACTCACTCTCCATATTCATTCTTACTCGATATGATTGAACAACCCCTAAAAATATGAATCAATTCCATTCAAATTTCGTGTGTATTGAGAGATGTCGAGTAGGAGGAAACATAGGAGACGAGAGTCGGGGTAGTAAACATTTATTTTACATTTGGGCAAAATAATTCCGTTAGAAAATTATTTTTCAGTGGAATTTAAACCATCTTCGAGAATTTGGACGATGATATATTGAGAGGGTGAGAGTCGTGGAATATACAAGTTGGAAACTAGATTTTTTGCTAAAAACTCAGATTTCCAGTTCACGAGGTTCCACTGTATTTCTTATTTTGCAAAAGTTTTTGTCCGTAGAGTCTTGAATTATTGAAAATAATTTTATAAATATCCCAGTTCTTCGCAGATTCTGAAGACTCTACATACAGAAAAGTTTTGCAAAGTAAGAAATAAAAAAAGCACAGTTCTCTGTTGATCTTGAACTCAACGGAGAACTGGGATTTAAAATTTTTTTATTTTTCATTTGGCACAACTTTTTTGTCCGTAGAGTCGAAAGATAAATAAAATCTCTTTTGTTCTTAGAGTCCATAAAGATAATAATCCCAGTTCTCTGTTGAGTTCAAGCTTAACAGAGAGCTGAGATTTTTTAGTTTCTTATGTTGCGAAACTTTTCTGTCCATAGAGTCTTCAGACACTGCAAGGAACTGGTCTTTTTTCTGTATACGGTCTTGAAAAAATAATTTTTAAAAAATTCCAGTTCTTTGATGAGTCTAAAGACTCTATGCAAAGAAAAGTTTTGCATAATAAGCAATTAAAAAGTCCTAGTTCTCCGTTGAGCTTGTACTGAGCCGAGAACTAAGATTTTTAGCTCTACGGACTCGACGGAAAAAAAATATTCTTTTTTAGACTCTACGGACAGAAATTTTTTTAATTCATATGTGACAAAACTTTTTTGTCCGTAGAGTCGAAAGAAGAATCTTTTTTGTCCGTAGAGTCCGTAGAGAAAAAAATCCCAGTTATGGGTTGAGTTTAAGCTCAACAGAGAACTGAGATTTTTTTAATTTCTTATTTTGCAAAACATTTCTGTCCGTAGAGTCTTCAGACACTGAGGAGAACTAGAATTTACTTAAAATTATTTTGAATAATTTTTTCTGTGTACAGTCGTGAGAAAATAATTTTAAACAAATCCCAGTTCTTCGCAGAGTCTGAAAACTCTATTCACAGACAAGTTTTGCAAAATTAGAAATAAAAAAATCCCAGTTCTCCATTGAGTATAAGCTCAGCGGAGAACTGGGTATTTTTTATCTTATATTACATATGTGGCGAAAATTTTTTGTCCGTAGAGTCAATAGAAGATATTTTTGTTCCTAGAGTTGGCAGAGAAAAAAATCTCAGTTCGCCGTTGAGTTCAAGCTCAATGGAGAACTGAGATTTTTTTATTTCTTATTTTGCAAAACTTTTCTGTCCGTAGAGTCTAAAAAGGGATCTTTGTTGTCCGTAGAGTCTGTAGAGAAAGAAATCCCAATCCTCCGTTGAATCAACAGAGAACTGGGTGAGATTTATTCATTTCTTATTTTGAAAAACTTTTTTCTCCATAGTCTTCAAAATCTACGAAGAACTGGGATTTTTTAAAAATTATTTTTAATTGTTTGAGACACTAAGGACAGAAAAGTTTTGAAAAATAAGAAATAAAAAAATCCCAGTTCCCGTTGAGCTTGTACTCAACGAAGAACAGATTTTTTAAATTTTCGCACATAACTCATTTGCATATAACTCCATTAATCAAAATGCTGCGAAACAAGGTTTGTGAACCTGAGTTTCGGATTTTGAACACATTTCATCGATGCGGCACTAGTAGTAATTGTCGCGCACAGGCTTCGGGTTTTGCATGGCAGATTTATTTGCCAAAATATACCAAAAAAATTTATGAGCATAGTAATTTTGTGATTGTATATTAATGTCCAACTAACTCCGTCTTTTAATGACGTTACAATCAATGCGGCACCACTAAATCTTATCGTGTACACCTTACAGACTTCACAAGACTTTTTTTCTACCGCAAAACGAAGGAAAATATCTCTGAGCAACTCTGTATATCTACATTTTTAATAGAGTGAAATTTGCGGTTTTTAAAAATATAACCAGGTTGAGGTAGTCCTAAAAATTGTCGCAGAATCTGCGGATTTTGCAGATTGTATTGTCATATCAAATATAATAAGCGGCTCGATGAAGGTTAAGCTGTGTTTAAAAAAATGACTGAAAAGGGTCACTTTACGCAAACTTGCCTGTATGTGCAGCAGTACTAAATATGATCGTACAGCCCCCAAGTTTCGCCAGAAATTTTCTTTTTTGTTGTTTATGAACGCACATAGAATAAAGAGCAACATGATTTTTAAAAAAGTGTTTTGTTGAACAGCCCTAGTGTACAGTCTTGAAATAATAATTTTTAAAAAATCCCAGTTCTTCGCAGAGTCTGAACACTATATGCACAGAAAAGTTTTCCAAAATAAGAAATAGAAAAATCCCAATCCTACACGTTGAGCTTGTACTCAACGGAGAACAGAAATTTTTTTCTCTACGGGCTCTACGGACAAAAAAGATTTTGTTTTAGGCTCTATAAGGACAGAAAAGTTTTGCAAAAGCAGAAATAAAAAAATATCAGTTCTTCGTTGAGCTTGAACTCAACGGAGAACTGAGATTTTTTATTTTTTATGTGGCAAAAGCTTTTTGTCCGTAGAGCCGGTAGAAAAACAAATCCCAGTTCTCTGTTGAGTTCAAGCTCGACGGAGAACTGAGATTTTTTCTTTTCTTAATTTGAAAAACTTTTTTTCTCTGTAGTCCTCAAAGTCTACGAAGAACTGGGATTTTTTAAAAATTATTTTGAATAGTTTAAGTCTTTACAGACAGAAAATTTTTGCATAATAAGAAATAAAAACATTCCAGTTCTCTATTGAGCTTGAACTCACCGGAGAACTGGGATTAAAAAAATTTTTTATTCCTTATTTGGCAAAACTTTTTTGCCATAATTTTTCTGCTATAATTTGGCAACAATTTTTGCCAAATTGAGTTCAAGCTCAACAGAGAACTGAGATTGTTTTATTTATTATTTAGCAAAACTTTTTCGTAGAATCTGAGGAGAAAAAAATCTCAATTCACCATTGAGTTCAAGCTCAACAGAGGACTGGGATTTTTTAATTTCTTATTTTGTAAAACTTTTCTGTTCATAGAGTCTTCAGACTTTGCAAAGGACTACGATTTTTTTTTAATTTTCTCAAGGCTGTACACAAAAAAAATTATTCAAAATAATTTAAAAAAAAACCCAGTTCCTCTCAGTATCCGAAGACTCTACGGACAAAAAAGTTTTTCATAATAAGACATAAAAAAATCCCAGCTCCCTATTGAGTTTAAATTTAACGGAGAACTGAGATTTTTTTCTCTTCAGACCTATACGGAAAAAAAAAGTTGTTTTTTTAGATTCTACCGACAGAAAAGTGTTGGAAAATAAAAAATAAAAAAATCCCAGTTCTTTGTTGAGCTTATATAACTAAACTTAAAACAACCACCATAAACTAGCAACCGCAAGCAACTGCATATACACTTTTGCAGTTGCTTTTTTGCAAAAAGCAACCGTTGTCTGCTCGCGGTTGCTTGTAGGTTCATTTTACACCAGACAACCGGCGACAACCGGTTGCTTTTTCCGCTAGGCTCACTGTCATTTCATATTGTAGTGTGGGATGATTCGTAGTTTGATTGTATTTATTCCAGTCAATTTGAATTGTGGAAAAAAATTATGCACCACATGCACGAAAGTGAGTATTTATCAAATGGCAGCTAGCGAGAAGGCAAGCAGGCTTTACTGACCACACGGCATATGCGGTATACCTATATTAACGCACGATATAGATATATCACGTATCGCCGTGAAACTGTCACTACTCATTTAGGTTATCTGGGGCGAGAGTCCCGTACAATACGTCAGCTGTCACAGCCGTGGTGCTCATTTCGCACAAACATTGACATAGCCGCCGGTAACGTAGGGTGACGAGAGTTTGGGCAACGAGACTTTGGACCGCCGAGACTTAGATAGTCGCCCTCCAACACAGGGAGACATGACATCTGGTGGCCGAAAGTAAAAACAAAAAGAGGAAGAATAAGAGCAGTCAGTTAATACGTGTTCATATGGATTTGATCAATTCCAATAAAATTTTTGTAAATTGCAATCATGCACCCCGCAAAATATTCGCCGCGTTGAGACAATTGACCGTTTTAAAGCATGGACAAGGGCTTTAAAAATTAAGCAAATAAAGGGACAACCAAGAGTGTGTGCATTACACTTTGAAAAATGCATTTGACATGGAGGGCATATTTTTTTTCTTACATTTGAAACACACTTGTAGTATATTGAACGCACCATTTCAGCGAAAAAATCGTCGATAAATAATAATTCAATGATACACGAAGCGAGAAGTAAGGAAATATACATCGCGCATACGCGGGGTTATAAACATCGAGAAAACTGTCGCATCTGACATCGCGAGTATATTTATCGGTTTTCATTTACATTTGGCAGATTTTTTATGTAGTACACCATCGCGTAATATACGTAAAAAATACACTCATTGTCGCGTTTAATCGACAAAAACAGGCAGTGGGTATAACCCGATAAAATCCACGGCTTGGAAGATTTTTTCAGATTTGGTCAGACTCGGGGTATCCCTAAAAAATTTCTGCACGAGTAACGGTTTTGTTCAAGGTTCTGAATTTTTTCAGGAGGCATCCTGAGGATATTTCCGACAATATGCAAAAATTAGTTTGCTACGTGAACAGGTCATCTGCGCTCATTGACTTTGAAAATCCGTCTAATTTCACGATCTGCCATAAGAAACTGTGCTAAATGGCCCAAATTTTAACTTTTTTCCCCTCGAAAACGGTGTATCAGAACCTACGGATACTTTGGGGTTAAACTTCTTGTGGACATATCTATAAAAAAAAAAAAATCAGAACCTCTCAACGGATATCGATGTCGCACTCGATCCTTCTTTAAAAAGTAGTGAATTTTTTTTAAATTGTTTCAACCACTTTCTACTAGCAAGCTGATTTTTTGTTTTCTTTTAAGGAGGTTCTTAACCCAGAGAAAAACGATAAGAATGACTCTAAAATTTGAGAGGAGGTTTGTGCTGGTACTAGGAATATACCGTAATTATTTTAGATTATTTTACCACGTAGTTGAGGAGAAAAAAAAACATTAAATATGCCGCTTATACGTGGGCTCTTATATGGGAGAAGTATTCGAAGCTATATGATCGGAGATTATTTTAGGAGTGAAAAAAACGGTAAAATTTCCCCGAAGAACCGCTTAAACGATAGATTAGACCTTCATAGATATAATTTGTCCATGAAGAAATTTTTTCACCGTGCCGATTGTGAAATATACTTGTAAACAGAATTGAGCGTGAGTAATGGCAAATTAATAAAATGAAAATGTATTCGGTGAAAAAAATGCCGAACGCAACCTGTCCCGCACATCGCCCGCGTCGCGCTATAACGTTCCCCTTGCCGCACCCAATATATGTTAAGAACCTCCTTAATAAATGTATGCATTGAAAATGGGGACATCAGATGAATAGCGCGTTAAATTTACATAGAAATGGTCCGGTATATTATAGGCTCTCGTCCGGGAAACGAATTTTTCTTTTCTGTGTTGATTAAAAAAGAAAAACTCCCAAACGATTTTTCTCATTCAATGAATTATTAATAATTCATTTTTTTAAAATTAAATCAATAAAAATCCTTTATTTACCGAATAAATGATAATCAATCATCAAAATTGAATCTTTCATGAATTTACGAAAAATTAGAGAAATCCATACATCCTACCGATAGTTATTACCCGAGTTTTAAAGATATGCATTATTTAGAAATATCCGAATATCCCTCGTCGCAGCTTCATGCACGCAATAACGTATTCAAGTTTTATTCAAGCTTCCCGGATTAATATTATATTTCAGCTAACGTTCGCGATGAATATATCAGAGACTCCAACTCGCAAGTATCGGAGGATCAGTTGCAGGGAAATGCGGACTTTTCCGCGATCTCGATGCATTCGAGAAGCGTCTCTTACCGGAGTTCTGCATTATCGTGGCTTATCCGGCTTTAGGCTTACTCTCCCACTGTCGTATAAATAATATACGGAGAAGAGGTGGAAAATCGTTGCCATCAATCCTATGTGATGGTCTATCGTTACGGCGATGAATCTAGAGATCGACGGAAGCAGAAAAATCATTTCGAGCATCCGGATGAAACGAATGACTATGATTCTCTTAAAAATCGCACGACAAGGACCAACGGATCAACAGAATAAATGAAAAAGAAAACTTCTGAACTAGGGTATGAAAACAAAGCTAATGAGAGAGCAAAAAGGGAGAAAAGAAATGAAGAATATAAAGATGGCGGAAAAGTGCAAAATAAGAAGAAGAGAATTAAAAAAAAAAAACAATTCGAATAAAAGAGAAACGAGAATAATAATAAGAGAGCGAGGTGTTGAAGGATGCTGTGCGTCAATGGGAGAAAAAAATGTACAGGGCTCCTGTGGGGATCACTCCTTTCTTTTTTTAATATTGGGTAGGTATAGAATGGCAATGGGGCTTCTAATGAAGCCATCGACAACACGCCTCGAGCTCCCCTTCCATTTTTCCATCTCCCTCGCTTCCCCTTTATTTGCACATTACCTTTCCTGCTCCACGAACGAATGAATGAATTTCGCGCGTGCCTTCGACAATACAAGTATTGGAATGCCGTAATGGGAGAACCGTCTACGGAATATCGCGGCTTGTCATTTCCAGCAATGGCGCTCAGGCCCGCAATACACAAACCAGGCTTTAACTGATACGCGTCTCGCCCGAATCGAGAGTTTCGGCACTTATTAGAGGCTGCTATATACGGCGTGCTTCCTATTCTGCAAAAAATATTTCTTTTTGTTCACAGATTATCTTTTTTTTAACTTCAACCTTTCGAGGAGGATAGTCTTGCTGCTATAGTGTACAAAATGACAATTGTTATGATAGGAGAATTTCGATTTTTTTTTTTTAAGTTTCATGAATTCGTGATCATTGTGAATATTTAGAAATAATTTATATTTGACGAGAACTGTACTTGACAGAACTATTAAACATGAAAATAGAATAACACTGATTGGATCTATTCTACCATTTTGATTTCTCATGGAGAATAAAGACTTTAACAAAATTAGAAACAAAAAAATCTTATAAATTTTCGCAATGACTAAACTATGTCGAGGTCAATAAGTAATGACGAAATAATGTAGAATTTTGAATTCCGAAAATTATTTACGTTCGATTTTTCGTTCACGATCATTGCAATCGAAAAATAAGACGAGAGGAAAAATTTTTTTATGAAAAACTTTTCGTTTCCTTGATTTTCCTGTGAGCGTCGTTATTGACGATCTGAAAACGAGGGGAAGAAAGCTCGCGAGGCGGTTATTACGGGGCACCCTTATGGCAAAGGCCCCGAGGGGATATATATACGAAGGAATGTTCGAATAGTTGAAATATGACGGGGATAAAGATTTTTTTTTTCCCCCGTCTTTTTTACAACAGTAACGACAGTGCCATTAGCGTACGCGAGACATGATCTACAGTAGAACGTGTCGCATATCAAGGAATCCAACATCTACCGTGTTATCGCTTTCAATTTTTTTTTCTCCTTCCCATCTCCCTTTCACTTCGATAATAAACACATTTTTTTCCCCACGGTGGGAAAAATTTCTCCCTGGCAAAACTTGTTGCGAGCTCCGATCATGCGTGAATGACGCATTCATTAACGATCAACATGAGGAGCAGATTTTTTTTTTTCGAACCGACTTGCCCCCATGGAAAAAAAGTATACTTCAGATATATAAAAAATATATCTCTGTATGTAGCGGCAATAAGTTCTATATCTCTTATATACCTTGGATATATCTGCCCGATATATCCGGGAGGATATATAACAGATATATATATAATAGATATATTACGGAGTTATAAAAATATACTTTGTGGCAATAAGTTCGATATCTCTTATATATCTCGTATATATCTTGTAATATAATACTTTTCCATATGGGTATCCAATCAATCACGTGATGTTTCGATCGTCCCTCACAAAAATAGAATATATATGGGTGATTCTCTGTAAATTGTTATTTTTTTGTCCTACGTAATTTTTCACCCTAGGATGATGGAAAAATTAAAAACCCCTCCAGCATTTTCGAAGCCACAGTGGCACTTCAAAGTTCCTATGAAAAAATCCAAGCCTCGAGGAGCTTATTCGAAAAGTCCTAGAAAAATTACCGTGCTTGCCCCCACTTTACAGTGGCAAGCACGGTAATTTTTCTATGAATTTTCTCTCCGTGTAGAGAGCAAAAACTATTCAAAATGTCAGTGCCGTGGAATGTCCTCAATATCAAATTTGGAATTTCCTCTGTAGTTTTGATCGAATATGTAGCTCAAAAGGAATTTCCTGAATGTGGATTATAGGGGATCATACCACCTGTACTTTCACGCGAAGAAATTGTGAAAATAACCAAGTTGCGGTTGTTGAAGAGGCCCAAAAGTTTGTCCTACAGTTTTATCGCAGTTTTCAATCATTTGAATTTGATTGCCATTGTGCCATTTCCGATTTTTCAACATGGCGCGTGCAGTGGCATTTTGGAGCGGATGTGAGAGACTCAATATTTACACCGGTAGAAGTTGTCTAGGCATGTATTTTCCAAGCAGGATACTCATTCATAGGTTGAAAAGATAAGTCACGAAATAATGAGTCAGTACCGTGGTGTCGTGATTGTCTTGTCTTGTGTGATATTTCCGCTTAATGCCACGTTATAAGAGTAATATTTGAATGCCTAAATTTCTATGTCTGTGTAAATTATCGAGTTTTAAACCGGTACGGAGTGTGGTTAGGTTAAACACAGAATGTCAGTACCGTGGCTGTCAGTACCATGGCATAATATGTTTATAAATCGAATAAATGATTTGTTATCATTACTAAATTATTGAAAATATGTATCATGGCTCTGGATGGTAAAAAAGAATCTAAAGAAAAGGAAATCTAAGAATAAAGCCAAAAATAATAAGAAGAAAATCCCAATTACACATTTCGAGTCCACGTCGAAAGTGGTTCCAAAATAGCTCCACTGAGGAAAAGTTAAAGGTGCGCGTTCTTTATGTCAGATTTTATTTTCGTGATTTTCAGAAGTCGAAAGCAGTGATGAAAGCAGTGATCGTGGTTTTTCTTTCTTCCTCGTTATGAATTCACTATCGATACCTGTAATTATTTTTATTTTTTTTTCCTAGTCTGGGCAAGAACTCTACCACTGAATATAAAATTAGCCTGTGATACAGTCAACAATGGGGAATAGATTTTTGTTTTATTCAATAGAATAATTGTTAAAAAAATATAATTCTTATTGATGAACCGGAATGGCTTATAAAAATGAACACATGTTACCTAAAATATGTTAAATGAATCAATAAAGTTGTCTTATAGCGTGAAATATTGATTTTATTTATTGAGATACGAAGATACAGTCAAGTTTTGATTGCACGGTCAGTACCGTGGCAGAAAAATACCATTAATACTCTATTACTTGGAAGCCTTTGGGGTTGTAGTACAATGATGGTACTATAAAATCATACATACTTCTAGACCATAATAACATACAAAAACAAAAAAAATTACTCTTCAGACATGTTTGAATTTCCAAAAATTTTACTTGCGAAAAGTAACAATTTACAGAGAATCACCCATATGCAACGTAGATAAAACGTATATCAAATATATTTCAAGGTATACACGAATAATGTATCGAATATGTCTCTGAAATAGATTTAAAATACATTTTTCATATTATAAAACACGATGAAAAGTTTTATATAAGTACTTTTCAATATATTTTACTTCCATGGGGCTCAGGAATGGAAGAAATCCTGCTGGATGGAAAATAGAAAAGAGTTTACGCGAGGAGAGACAAAAAAATAAAAAGGAAACGTCCGAGTGACGAGAGGAGAAGAAAGCAGGATCATGAGCGAAAAAGAATCACCCCTGTAGTAACTCGGTCGTCAATGGTCGCCACTTGATCGGGGAGGATAGGGTTGGGGGCTGAATTGCGCTCTTGGCACTTGACATTTAAACCCTGTAAGCGGATCAGTCTGCTATAAGCACTCCCTAAATGTCCACCTCGGAATTTCACCGAGAGATCCTTACACACATACACCACGTATACACACGCGTCTGAAAGTTTTTTGCTCGCCATTTATTTCGTCTCTGTTTCTCCTTCTCTGCTATAAGGGTCCTCGACGAAAATTTTCTCCGTCTATCTCGGGGCAAAGGATAACATTTTTCACGAAAACGACCGCCTTTGATTATACTCAATTTAATTTCACGGCGTTTCAGTTAATTTGAATGACGCAAAAAAAAAAAAAAAAATAATCAACGAATACCACGAGTCGTAACGACCAAACCTCGCGCTCTCTCTATCCATATCGTTCGACCGCGCTTTTCCCTGTTCTTATACAATTATAATTTTTGCCAATTAAAATTCTAACCTCATTCCAATGCCGTTTAAACGAAAATATATCGTTCTTCTCAAGAATCTTAATATAGTTTTGTCAATTGAAACATTCATGCTGGTAAATGTTGACGATTCCAAGAGCGCTCAACCAGTTTACACAATGGAAACATCCCAATTTCTTTGTTAACATCTACATTGATGTTTATCCTCGACTCGCGGTGACAGATTAGATTTAGATTTTATCGTAGAGACGCTGATCGCCAGACGCAGTTTCATGGGCTCTATCGTCTCGGGGATATTCAAACGCTCATATATACACATGCACACGCAGTAGCCTTCATTTCATCGCATCTCTCGCGACCATCGCACTAAGGAAGGATTTAATAATGGAGAGAGCCGGGCTAGACGTTGGGTACACATCGAGATTGGTACACACGGCTTTCGGGCGTCTTCAATATCCGAGCATCGCGGCTGCAGCTCGACTGTTCACGATGTGCTTTTCTGGGTGATATTCTCCTTCTGGCGTGCTTTACTCGTCGCGTGTGTACAGCATTGTTGCTCGTTCACGAGAACAAGGCAAACTGGTTCGAGCCCCATTACGAAATCACGATATCGTTGGCATTATTATTTCTGATTTATTATTGTCATTTGGTATAATTGTTAACATTAAAACCGATGCGCCGAATGATGATCGTATGGAAAAAATTTAAAAGAGCAAAACGCGAAAATGAGAAAATTGTCTCAAAACTTGGCGAAACTTTTACGTGGCATTTATCATTCTTTCAACGACCTCGTTGCATTAAGGAGGTATGACTATTTCTGTGCGCGGGGAATAAGCGGAAACGTAGGCGCGGGTGAGCGCGCGGCGAGCGAGGGGCACGCATGAAACAAGAGAGAGTTCTGTCCATTTTCAACCGGATAATTTAAACTTTTTTGTAATGTAGTGCTTGAATTACTCGGTGAAGAGTAGTTTTTCAATTTTTCACAATATCTATTATATCTGATCTATCAAATTTCAGTTTTCCCAACGGGTGTAGTTGAATACGCGAGCAGCAAAACCCGTGATTACCGAACTTCTGGTTAACCGTCTCCATAAGACGACGTGTTTTAGTAACTAAAACTGCTCGACTTTGAAATTTTATCACGAAAAAACTAAACGGTCAATATAGCTCAAATTTTAGCCAATGGCGCATAAAGTATTCGTCAAAAACATATAAAAATTTCAAGTCCGAAAGTTGGATACGTAGCAATGATCGTACCTCCATAACTTTGAAAGGTATATAAAGTTTGTTTTAAAATTATTTTTAAAAATTATCTCCTTATTGAAAGAAAACATAGTCCTTTCTCTTATTTTTTTACCGAACAGGAACTCAGCCTCGACTGTAAACGGTACATATGTATACGTAATGGAGGAAAGAGTTGAAAAGTCAGACGCCCGCACCAGCGACCCTGTTTCCTCGACCACAAGACCGAAAGAGAGAGAGAGAGAGAGAAAGTAAAACACACACACACACATATATAGTGGAGGCATTCCCGATGCAGGCTCGCGAGCGTCGTCGGGACGCCACCACGGGAGTTCTATTTCAATTCCAGGAAGGTAATTGGAATTGTTTGGCGCAGACACCGAGACCAAAGCAGTTTCTTGCATTCGTCGTTCTCTCACCCTTCCTCCATTCATAGCCATCCCTCTCCTTTCTATACCATTTCTTCGTACTACATACAACTCCAACCCTTTCCCAGCTCTGCGGCCACGTGTACATTCGGCCCTATTGACTTCGATCTTGATGGAATTCACGACCACCATCCGCCCAATCGACCATACATGCGGAGACTATAACGAATTTTTTTTTTTACAAGAATCCAGAGGTCTACGCTGTCTATCGCGTAGATTTTATTTTTCTTCAAGTGGTAAACGGAACTGCGCGCTTGGACAATCATTGAATTTAAGTATGTATTTGAGAATTTTCAGGTATATAACAGTTAGAGTGAATGAAAATTAAGAGGTAGTCGTGAATTTCGTTGTGGAACGCAGAGAGGGCATTGAGGAAGAATGACTTCAATGAAATTTCCAATTTTTCAACAATCGTCGAGCCGCACGAATTCCACTTGAAACGTCTATCGGACTTCTCTGGATCGTTAAAGCTTTTGAGTCAGGAATACACGAGTATACGTTTTCCTAAACGAGTTTCAGATTTATCCAGGATAAGAACAATCTTTGACCAAGTTTTTTTTTTTCTTTTTCGTTAGAACAGCACTCTAATATAATGCGTAATATATATATGGCGAGTGAGTCCATGGAATGCAACTCGTACTGTACAAATAAATGTCTTTCTTTATCATATCTCTTTGTGTTCGGGGGAAAATAATTTCATCGGCCGGTAACAGTTTTATACCGTCTACCATTCTGACTTATCCTCTCTTGCGAGTGCCCTGCCGCGCTAACGATAATGCACGGGTGCAATGATCGTTATAAAAATTCAACGAGCATATAAGCATCGCTGAGAGGAAAAACTTCTGTTTTCGTAATGCGAAACGATAATCGTCGAATCTGCGGTAAGACGACGAGAGGAAAAATCGTCATGGCAGAGCAAGAGAGAGAGAGAGAGAGAGAGAGAGGAAGAAAGAAAAAAAACGGATGAGACGATAAGACTCTGGTACGTACCATAAAATGAATTTATCAAAGAAAATGATTGCGTAACAGAATGGAACATTCGCTTTTCAATCGTAAAATTGAATCACTAGCCTCTTGTTTCTCTCGTTCTCATTGTATTGTCGTTGGAAATGATTCAAAAATTTATTGGACAAGAGTTTGGATGCGCAATTTGATTTTTAAACGAGTCCTTGAGTGAGATATGAGCGAAGAGCGTAAAAGAGCTCAAGGGCAAAAGTAGCCTCGATATCAGCCTCCATTGCCCAGTAATAGTGTCGACGTAAAGCATCATTTTTGCCGATCTGTTGGCACATGTCGACGAACAACGGGGAGCCCAGTAGCATTATGACGATTCGAAAGTTTCCCGAGCATTGCGCCTTTGACCACAGTAAAATGTGCAAATCTTCGTGCGGCAATAAATGCATCATTTTTTGTATCATAACCGTGAGACCGCCCGAAGCAATGCCGGGATCGGATCTCTCGTATCTCGGCAAAGTCTTCCAATATCTCGTTATCTCCGATTTCCAATACTCGATTCTCAATCCCATGTCATGCAGATAACCGAGGATTATCCCGGTGTGCGGTAAAACTTCGAACTCGCGCGATATAAATTTTATCTGATCGTCGATGAAACTATACGTATTGGCGATTTGTTTGTCGTACATGAGATAATCATGGAGTATGTCGTTGATACCGTTGATCGGTATGCACTTCAATACGTCACGAATATCATCCTCGAGAGAGGAATCATTCGATGATAATGTCCAGTCACGTTGTTCGTCCAACGATCGGGGCCCCATGAAACGTACGCTCATCCTGTATGCGAAGTAGCTCGCTGCTACCATGGAGACAGCGAGAACTCCGAGAATCATGAAAGATCCATTCATCTCTGCCTTTCATCGATAAATCCTAATATAACAATGACGATTGAAATAAAATTTTCGCGAATAAATCTATCGAGGAAAAACTGCAATGAAGTTTAACTGGATTTTAGAATGTTTAATGGCGCCATTATTGTTAAATAACTTGTTTTTATCCTCATAGACATATCCCTGATTGGGAATCTGTGAATTTCGATATTTGGAAAAGTGCTGAAGCGCGGTCTCGTTGAAATTTTACTTTTTAACAAAGAGCGAGTTCTTTCTTTGTGCAGTTTATTGAACAAAAGACAGAACACGTTGAATCCGAAGCAGCAAAAAACCGCATTTAAGAACGCACCTGAAGAAAAGTTCTTCTTTCTTGCGTCGAAAAAGTAATTAAACAATTATCGATCGGCATGGAATTACAGAGGAGGTAATGGAGATGCGTGAGGTAAGAGGTTCAATCTGCGATCTCCGGTACTTTCAGCCTGATCGACAGAGCTACACGCGAGAATTTTTTCTTTCGTACTTTTATGCGACAGCAATATGAGATGCGTTTCAAAAAACGCTCTCAATCTTGTAATATCTTCAAATTTCATGAAACAATTAATTAATAATCCAATTTACTCTCTCGATTCGTTCGGAACGTTTCAATTTCAATATAGCCTGCCCGTAATGTGAGAAACTTTTTTTTTCGGCATACTTCTCTTTTATGATTGAAGGTTATGCGATGCTCTCTCCGTCAAGTAGGATCACCCACCAACATTTTACACGCTCCTCGCAACAGGCCCAGATGCGAATTTTCATAACATAGAATATAGGATGAAATTAGTATTTTTTTTTAAAGATCAATTTTACTTGCACTGTGTTTCAATGTTTCGTTTGAATTTCGCCACGTGTCCGAAATGAACCAAATGTGTCGGAAGAAAAAAAAAAGATCGATCAAAATAAAAGCCATCGATGTTGGACGAAACGAGCGCAACGAGATTATACACCACGAAGTGTTATACAAGTGTTATACACCCAGAAAAAATATCTAGTTAAATGTACTATATTTATATATTTAATTTCTCTTTCTTTAAAATAACTAGAATTTTATTAAATCCAAGCGAATATTTACGTGATTCAAATATTGTACGATATTTGTCTCTAATTAATTAATTTATTTGAATTAATATTAGTTTAAAAGTGTAACGTAATAAAAAATTTATTTGCTCCGACTACATTTTTTCATTCGCTTTCATTCCAAAAAAAATTTAGTTAAATCAACTATATTCATATATCCAATTTATTTTTTGTGCATTTTTTCTCAATTCCCATTTACGTGTTTTATTTGCATCTCGTGCGACATTTTTGCAGTAATTGATGCATTGGAAATGTTCAATCATAATCCGACATGTTATGGCATTTTGAGAATTTTTGATCCACCATAATGGATCCGCCATGTTGAGTTTTGTAATTTTGACCTCAAATTCGTGTTCATCGACCAAAAAAAAAACCTTTGAATATAAAGTTAGAGTGAATCTGGAAAGTTATGGCATTTTTAGAATTTTGGATCCACCATATTGGGTTCACCACATTCAATTTTTTAATTTCTTTCAAAACCGACATAGTTATACGAAATAAAAGGCAGAAGACGGGACAACCACCATCCTTTGAGTAGCTCCCAACATACAACTGATCAAGTACTCTCTGCCGAGTCAAATAAACGATATGAAATACGATAGTTCATAAACAGTCGATAACGTAGTGGGTGTAACGTGTTAGGTAGATAGGTAGGTAGGTCCCAGGTTCGAGTCCCAATCGAGAAGAAAAAATCCTACCGAGAAAAATTTTTTCCCAGTGTGACTCCTTTAATGTGCGTATGGAACCATTTTGCAAATGATATATTTCGTTTTTTTTTTACATTATGGAATAAGAAAGTTTGCAAAAATAACATAGCTGCCTTGAATAGATATTTATTTGAGTCAAATGTATTTTTGCTAAATACAAATTTGAAAAATTGTTGATTTAAATAAACATTTCATACGTTCGCAGTAAAAATAAAGTTGAATTCAATAAACAGTTATTTGGTCCAAATAACTGGACAATTTTTGTCAACTAGGCAAAAATAGTCGAATCAATTGAGAAAAATATTTACAATAAGTAGAGTCCTATTAGGCCGTGAGACAAAGAAAAAAATTTAGTTAGAACAGATAGACTCTATTCGAATCAACTAGATCTTTTTTCTGGGTGTAATAAACGTACAAGAATTTTATTCATCAACTGAAATAATGCTATATTTACAAAATAAAGAGTATTCGTACAATATACAGTATTTTAATAAACATTCGTTTTACCGTCTTAACGAAAATCTTATTATCCCAATAATCAATGACGCCAGATGAGTCTCTCAGTGCTGAACATAACCGGGAAGAAATTCGAAATCCAGAATCAATCCAAGATTCATTCGTCAAGGGAGCGATTTTTGTGAACTCTATGATAGGAGATCATCGGAAATTTTGATACCAAAAATTTTGGACATAAAATCAACGATCGCCTTGAGATCGATGCCGAATTCCGCGGCACGATAGCCCAATTTTCGAAAATCTTCGTTACGAACGAGTCGATCGACGATAGCCTGAAATTCCGGAGCCCGGAGATGCTCAACAAAGTAGATGAAAGCTCCGGAATTATTCAATTTATCCTCGTACATTTGTTTTATTTTATCGCGTGGTAAAACGGCCTCGATCGCGTCGAGCATTCCGCGAACTCCATCGCCAGATCTCAGTGATGCACTCAGAGATTTTGGTAGCATGACTTGGGGTATGGTCAAGTAACGATTGAGGATATTGATGTATTCGAAAGCGGGAAGACCGGATAATTCGAGATAATTGACGAAAGTACGAAACTCGTTGTTCTGCTGTGCATCGGTAGCGAGAATCTTGAACTCATCGGTTTTTATGTAAGCGGCGGCTTTTTGGACATCGGCGTCGTTGAGCACGTAGTCAACGGCAATGTCGGCGATTTCCTCGAGCGGCAGAATATCAAGGAAATCATCAAGATCTCTGACGAGATCATCATTGGCGCGTGCGATCGTTGGTTTTGGGAATTTAAGGCCAAGAATCGTGGACAATAAATCGGCAAAAGACTTAAGATCGATTCCGTGAGACTTGAGCTTGTTTATGATAACGCGCGCCTCCTCCTTGGCTAATACTGCATCAACGAATTCCTGAAATTCCGGGGAACTGAGACGCTTGATGAGATTAGCAAAAGCTGGCGAATTTTCGAGTTTCTCGTGATACAACGCCTTGATGTCGTTCATCGGTAGGATTGCTTTGATATCGGCGATAAGACCGGCTAGTCCACCGGTAGCTCGGGAAACTCGCATTTTCGCGACATACGATGGCTTGAATGGTGGAATTCCCAATAGTTCGTGAATATTGTTCAAAAAACCGTAAGCATCGAGTCCGGATTCTTGCAGATAAGCGAGGACATCACGGGCCTCCTTCATCGCTCCGACTTCCTCGACGATTTTACGAAGCGCGGGACTCCGAAGGTATTCAATGGTTTCCGTAATTTCGGGATCATTTTCCAAGTAATCCATGGCGATTTTGGTGATCTCTTCGATGGGAAGAAGCGCGAGAAAATCTTCGAGATCGTCGTGAAGATCGCTCGTGCGAAAATATGTTTTTTCGGGAAATTCAAGGCCAAGCACTTTCTTGAGTAAATTTTTTATCGCCTCGATGTCGATACCGGCTTCACGGCAAAATTTAACGATCTTGCGAAACTCCTCGTTGGCGCGTAGCGCATCGATGAGCTCTTGAAATTTCGGCGAATGAAGCTTTTCCACGAGTTCAGCGAAAGCCGGCGAGGTCTTTAATTTATCTTGATACAGAGCCTTTATATCATCGATCGGTAGAATCGCTTCGATATCCTTCAAGAGACCGCTCAAACCACCGGTCATTCGGTTGATTGTAGACGGTTCGTCGTGCGTAAGAGGCGGAAGACCGATGAACTCGTGCAACTTATTGACCAAACGATAAATATCGAGACCCGAATCATTCAGATATACGTAGAATTCGATAACATCATCGATGCTCTCGACTTTCTTCACGAGTTTTTTGAATTCATCGCTCTTCATGTATTCGATTGCCGCTTGAACTTGGGGATCTTTTTCGGCGTATTCGCGAAAAATTTCTTTCACCCTGTCCTTCGGTATAAGAGCAAGAAATTCATCGAGAACATCGTGTAACTCGCTCGAGCTCCTAACGGGGCTGGCGTTGATGTTAAAAACGCCGAATACGGCCAGTACTACCGAGAACGCCAAAGAGAACTTCATCTACGATTAAAAAAAAAAAATGGAACTTTTCTCATTCGTCAATTCTCAACAATTAATCATACTTGCCATTGTCAATTCTCGAATCATCGATACACTTCATTGAATGGGAATAATTAATTTTTCAGTACGAGTTCTCACAGTTCAAATTCTCGAGACTAGGCTATTCCTATATTTATAATAAATTTTACTTTTTTCTTTTGTGATGAAATATCGGAAAAAAGAACACATGTATTTTTCAAATGACATCGATCGGTCGAAGCTTCGTGGTCGGATAAGGAGGTTCTTAAACCAGAGAAAAACGGTAAGAATGATTCTAAAATTTTAGGGGAGGTTTTGTGCTGATACTAGGAATACACCGTAATTATTTCAAATTTTTTGACCAAGTGGTTGAGGAGAAAAAAAAACATTGGTAAATATTCAGACTCACGGCTCCACCTCAAAATGGGTTTAAAATTTTATTCACGATTTCTACTGTTTTAGAAGCACCATAAATAACAATTTTAAGGTAGGGGAGATCCACTTTTTCAAAAAAAAAAAAATGAAATTGCGAAAAAAAACCTTGGATTAATGTGCATGATGGCCCTGCTGCATGGTGTGCGTATTGAAACACGCAACAGCTACTACTCTTATGCTACAGCTACTGTATGTATAACAACTGTATAGTACTGTATGTATAGTACTGTATGTATAGTACTGTATGTATAGTACTGTATGTATAGTACTGTATGTATAGTACTGTATGTATAGTACTGTATGTATAGTACTGTATGTGTAGTATACATACATGTTGTATATATATGTATAGTACTGTATTTATACATGTAGTACTGTATGTATAGCAACTGCTACTGCTCTTATGCTACAGAGAAATTTCGTGAAATTATCGAGAATTTTTTTTTTTTTTTTTGGAAAAGTGGGTCTCCCCCACCTTAAAATTGTTATTTATGTCATTTCTAATACCGTTGGAATCATTAAAAAAAATTTACAACGCATTTTGGGGTGGAGCCGTGATTCTCAACAATCACCAAAACATTAAACATGCCGCTTATACGTGGTGGGCTCTTATGGGAGAAGTATTCGAAGCTAAGATCGGAGATTATTTTAGGAGTGAAAAAATGGTAACATTTCCCCGAAGAACCGCTTAAACGACAGATCAGACTTTCATAGATATAATTTTTCCATGAAGAAATTTTTTCGCCGTGCCGATTGTGAAATATACTTGTAAACAGAATTGAGCGTGAGTAATGGCAAATTAATAAAATGAAAACGTATTTGGTAAAACAAAAAGAACCTCCTCAACGCGGGAGAATTTCAATTGTGAGGACTTTTACTGTATAACTCATCGTTTAACCTTGATAATCGGAGCACTCGTTACTTACCGTCAAGATGATGCACTGTGCGGTTGATGCCATTTGGTCATGTTAACGCGGTTTATATACGAAACATCCCACTTAAATGATCCAGCCTAGCTACAATCAGATTGTGTGACTCAACTGTCTATACGCAGTTTACCGGCTAAGCGATAAGATAATGGATTAAAGCAGTCAAGGGGGGGGGGGGGTTCATGATTCGGATAGATTGCATGAAAATCGGTAGGAGGTCTTGAGCGACTCGCATAATCGAAGATATACAATGATGATGATTATCGCGACGTATAGCGTTGATTATTTATTTGTGTTGAACAGATATTTGATTTTCTCGTTGAGTAATAGCAACGAAAACTGAATTATATTTTGTAAACATTTTTTTTTGGTCCAATATTTATTGCAGCTCAAAGTTGATTGCCCCGAACGTGTACTCTTCGTTAAAAAGCTTCTTATCAGTCATTGGTCAGTATATGCGGGTATTGCGAGCGAGCGAATATTCACCACCGCAGGCACATAAAAGTATCTTTCGCAACTTCGTTGTAAATTACAGAAAAATTTAAACATATTTGTTGTGTATTGTCCAGTAACGGAACCAATCTAGTCCTCATGGTTATCACCAATCAAACAATAATCTTAGTCTTATCATTTTTGATAGCACCGAGTCTTAGGATAAACGGGCGAATCTGTTTGGGAAATAAGCTGAGAAGAAAAAAATATCATTTAGAGAAGCAAAAATCAGTGAATCATAGACTTTCCCTGGTATAGTCTAGCAAATGCGAACGAATATACTTCCTTTTTTTTTGTTCGTACAAAATTACCAGTGCGTTAACGAGTATCGACTGGCTTTTATATTGATAATTGTTCTTTAACGAAAAATTCAAGGAAACGAGAAATTAAACAACAGAATATTAAGAATGAATCCTCCTCAACATCCGCATTCGTCATTTTTTGCCCCTAAATTATTGGCAATCAAGAATTCTGTCGGGAATTCGGGAGCAGGGACTTTTTTTCCGTTGAACTACTATTCGGCTAATCGATTCCTCGTCATTTTAATATGGCAATAACATCAACTCCAAGTTGTATATTGCACAAGGAAGACAATTTTAAATAATACATTATACTAGAAAAATATACTAGAAATACTAGAAAAATAGTACATTATGCTTCGCCCTCGCCTTCGTCTCGTGCAGCCAACTTCACCCGAGTAAAAAATTACTGTCGATCTGTCCGCGCTGCATTCTATACTTTTTGTAACAAGTGCACGGAAAGTG
Source organism: Rhorus exstirpatorius (assembly GCA_963564615.1). NCBI lineage: Eukaryota > Metazoa > Arthropoda > Insecta > Hymenoptera > Ichneumonidae > Rhorus > Rhorus exstirpatorius. Next base: position 13,744,339 of record OY751316.1, on the reverse strand, counting down.
CACTTTTTGTCCCATTTCGGAGCAGAAAATAGCTCTTTTTGAGTAAGGATTCAATTCGTTAATTTTTTTGTCCGTGGATAAAAATGCTGGTCAAAAATGAAAATAATTATCCGAGAGTTTCGAGTGTCGCCACGCGCGGTGACACTCGATTTTTATTCTAGGACAAAAAAATAAACGAATTCAATCCTGGCTCAAAAAGACTTATTTTCCGCTCCGAAATGAGGACAAAAAAGACCCACTTTCCGTGCACGTGTTACGAAAATTAAATTCTCCTCATTCTAACCTCGAATCGCAACTTCGTTGCGATTTCTCGGCTCTCATGAGGAAAAATAATGTTCGACACTCGTACGAAAAGGCTTTTTGACGAAACTCGTTACAGCACTCGCCTTCGGCTCGTGCCGTAATCCTCTCGTTTCGTCAAAAAAGCCTTTGCGTACTCGTATCGAAATGTACTATTTTCCATAAAAATTGATTTTAAATTTTAATGTTAGTAGTACATCGTTATCCTTTATTTCGTGTACCAAATTAACGAGGTCAGGGAAAATTTTTTGGAAAAACTATTGAACGGTCGCAAGAAGTTTTCCAGAGTCAGAGTAATCGTACCGATTTTTGTTTTTTCAACTATAAAATTTCACAATTCAAAGATACTTCAATTAAATCTTGCTCAATTCAATGTCAAATATCCTTCCATAGAACTCAATTAGAGCAGAACGTTTTAACAGGATCTTCCGACCTCCGAAAATAAATTGAAGAAAACATTCAACCTCTCCGTTTTAAACTTTTCATATTCTTTCGTTGCATTTTAATAGCCTTGTATTCTCGTTCGTAGGGTTAATTTTCTCTATCGAAAATAAAACGGATGTGTGATAACAATACCTGGTGAAAAAAGAAGACATTCATGGTGAATAAATAAGAGAATAAGAACTGCATAGAAGAATCTGTATACTTTTATTCACTATGATAAATTTAATAATGATCTACAAAGGGAATTTCAAAAAATATTTATAATAATCAATTAACGTTCGTTTCACCGAGTCGTGGACAACGAAAATCTTATTACCACGTTAATGAATTATTCCGGGTGGAGTTGTAATGCCGAATACAGCAAGAAAGAAGTCGGAGATTGCCTGAATATTGACCTTGTAATCTTGAAGCTTATGAATAATGTTTCTGAAGGTCTCGTCGGCGAATAGCGCGTCGGTAATTGCCTGAAACTTTTTTGAGCTTATGAGCTCAACAAAGTGTACGAAATCCTTGGAAGTCTCAAGTTTCTTTTGATAAAGAGCCTTGATGTCGTCCAGTGGAAGAATAGCCATGACCTCGTCGATGAAACTCGTGATACTGCGCCCCATGTTTGGATGATAGGCTGCCAAATTATTCGGAAAACCGATCATTTCGTGAATCGCTTTGATCGAAGTATCAACCTCAATTCCAGCCTCCTCGAAGGACTTCAGTAGCTCGTTGTACTCCGGGATTTCGTGAAGCTTCCTGATAAGTTTATAAAATTCTTCGGAACGAATGTAAGCAACGGCACGCTTGAATTCCTTATCGAAGAGATAGTGCTTCATGACGATCATGCGGATCTTATTAACGGGTAAAAGATTAACGAATTCCTGAAGGTCATCGTTAATAGCAGACCTTGCCGAGGGTAATTGTGAGAGGAGTTTGTCAACACTTTCAACGTAAAAGAGTGTCGATCGGGAATCAGAATTCGGGAACTTAAGACCAAGAATCGCGGACAAGAGATCGGCGATAGCCTGAAGATCGACTCCGTGAGACTTTAGTTTGTTGATGATAACGCGCGCCTCCTCCTTGGCTAATACTGCATCAACGAATTCCTGAAACTCCGGGGCACTAAGGCGTTTGATGAGATCAGCGAAAGCTGGCGAATTTTCGAGTTTCTCGTGATACAACGCCTTGATGTCGTCTATTGGTAGGATTGCTTTGATATCGGTGATAAGACCGACTAGTCCACCGCTGGCCCTGGAAACGTGACTTCTCAAGAGGTAAGACGGCTTGAACGGTGGAATTTCCAATAGTTCGTGAATTTTGTTCAAAAATCCATAGGCATCGAGTCCGGATTCCTGAAGGTAAGCGAGCACATCGCGGGCTTCCTTCATGTCTTCGACTTCCTCGACAATTTGACGGAACTCGGGACTCTCAAGATATTCAATAGTCTTTTGAACTTCGGGATCATGTTCCAAATAATCCATGGCGATTTCCTTGATCTTATCGATGGGTAAAAGCGCGAGAAAATCTTTAAGGTCATCACTGAGATTATAATTGGCTGAACGAGGGCTGGGTTTAGGGAATTCAAGACCAAGAATCGTGGACAACAGATCGGCGATAGCCTGAACATCGACTCCGTGAGACTTTAGTTTGTTGATGATAACGCGAGCCTCTTCCTTGGCCAGCACTGCATTAACGAATTCCTGAAATTCCGGGGCACTAAGGCGTTTGATGAGATCAGCGAAAGCTGGCGAATTTTCGAGTTTCTCGTGATACAACGCCTTGATGTCGTCTATCGGTAGGATTGCTTTGATATCGGCGATAAGACCGGCTAGTCCACCGGTGGCCCTGGAAACGTGACTTCTCAAGAGGTAAGACGGCTTGAACGGTGGAATTTCCAATAGTTCGTGAATTTTGTTCAAAAATCCATAGGCATCGAGTCCGGATTCCTGAAGGTAAGCGAGCACATCGCGGGCTTCCTTCATGTCTTCGACTTCCTCGACAATTTGACGGAACTCGGGACTCTGAAGATATTCAATAGCCTTTTGAACTTCGGGATCATGTTTCAAATAATCGATGGCGATTTCCTTGATCTTATCGATGGGTAAAAGCGCGAGAAATTCATCGAGAACATCGTGAAGCTCGCTTGAACTTCTAACGGGGCTAGCGTTGATATTGACAGCCCCGGACAGGGCCAGAGCTATCAGAAACGCCAGAGAAAACTTCATCTACGAAAATAGGAACAGTTTTTGTTTCTATATTTTGGTTGATGAATCACCCGGCATAACTTCCGCGGAGAAAAATATATTCGAATAATCTACAAATTTTTGCGAGAGTATAATAGCGAATTTTCATTTATATTTTATTTTTTATCAAGTTTATTAAGTTTCATCAAGTATTTTTTATCAAGTTTATTATTTATCATATTTTTATCAAGAGACTCTTGTGAATGACGATAGTTTGTTAAACAATCGAACGATCTTGATGATCGGAGGACCCGTTACTTACCTTTGTGATTTTACACCGTGACTGATGACATTTGGCACTGCTGGCATGTATTTATACACGAAATATCCCACCTAATCGATCTAGCTTAGCTAGTAATCAGATTGTGAAATTCAATTGGGTGATGGCTTTTTGGCCTGACTCTTACTCGATAAGATTAGGGATCATAGCACGTAGAGCACGCACATTCACCATTCGAAGATGTAACACGAAAATATCGAGATATCGTTGACCCGCTTAAGGATAACTTATCGTTCGATCTATTGGATTCTTAGTGCATGGATCCTTTTTTTTACGGATTCTGTCAATATTTGAAAGTCTCACAGACTATATTGATGGATGATATAAATGGTATTTTCCAATATTTTATTTCCACCCGAGATTGGTTGATAATCAGAGGACAATGCTCCAACCGGAGTATACGTAACAAGAAGTTTTCTTATCAGTCATTCACTGGTGTCAGTTAACGGATATATTAACAGACTAATCATGAGATTCATTTGCAATTGCGTCATAAAATAGATCGAAATCCAAATATTTCTCGTTTTATTTTCTAATTATAGGCTCGAATGAATCCTTTTCTCATCGTCATGAATCAAGAACTGTTTCTCTTATCGGATGTTATAATTGTTCTCAGCTTATCGTACGATAAGCATTCGGTCTATATCTTGCTCTCGACAGGACTTAAAGTGAAAATAAAAAGATTATCTGCTGAGGAAAAAAAAACAGTAATTCGTTGAGGAAAAACGCTGAGAGAAGCTGAATATCATTACTTTTTTTGTTTATCTGATTACTAATGCATTGCCAGATATCGCTGGCTTTAATTAGAAAATTGTTTTTTTCAATGTAAGGTTCAGGTAAGTGACATATTGAGCAACCAAATTAAAAAAAAAATAATAATCCTCTTTCATAAACGAAACAAACTTTTGATCCCAAATTACTGTTTATTCGGAATCTCATCGAAAATGTAGTGTTCAAATTTGAGCCTATTAGAAAAGTTCTAAAATTTACTATTTATATACTTTTCAATCTCGGAAACCAAAAGATCAAAGGGAGGGAAGTCTGGCTACAAGATAAAACTGTAAAATACCAAAAATGAGAGAGAAAAGTATGACAACAGCGACGAAGAGACGAAGCGAATGATAGAAATAGAGAGAGAGAGACAGAGAGCGGTAGAAAGAGAGAGAAAAATGGTTTCTAATTAAAATTGCAGCAATTTAATAAGCCTTGCTATTCAGAGATCGTCTCTGAGGCTTTAATGGAAAAGTCCAAAGAGCCATTTTCATAACACCTCGTAGATGTAGAGCTTGCTCCGGAAGACCTCGCAACGACCAACTATGAGCAATTAACTTTCCGACTCTTCAATACATGTAATCAAGTGTCATGGAAAACAAAAGGGCATAATCCTAAAAAATTAACATGTTCATTGTGCGATTTACGCCCTTTTACGCCAGAATTCACTGCACTCTAGCGAATATTTTCCAAGACAAAAAACTTTTTGCTCTTTCACTTCTATTCTCTTACTATCTCTTTTCACTTTTAACTTTTCCACTCAATATGAAACGCACTCTCGTTTCTACAGGCAACAATGCCTCGCTAAAGGTTTAACGAAATTGCACCCATCCACTCTCTCTCTCTCTCTCTCTCTCTCTCTCTCTCTCTCTGACTCACAGACACACACACAAATCCTTCTCTGATGTAGCCAGCCCTCATCTACTTTCTTTCGTTCACCTCTTACCTCTGCCACTCTGTTTCGCAATATCATTGCACCGCTGCTTATTTTACACGGCTTTTTTGGTGCTTGAAGAAATAAAGCGCAAGATACCTGGCTATTTTGCGTAATAAGATATCTAAACGAAATTGCGTCCTTTAAAATTTAGATACGCATCTTCCGCGAAGCTTTTTTTTTTCAAATCGACTTTTGATACCCAGCGAAATATAAAACGAGATTATATCGCGAGAGAATATTAGGTAAACATTTTGAAATTTCGTAGATAACGATGAAAAACGTGAATCGGAATATATTCTAGTCAAAATGTAACTCTCAAGTTTTTTTTTGTTATTGAGATTGATTGGCGTAAATTTACTCAAGCTTAAAGATAAAATGTCAATCATTCATATCGTCGATAAGAACTATTGAGCTATGAAATTGCGACACGGATAAAGAGATAGTCGATAGAAACGTATTGACTGCTTGTAAATACGGAAAATTGAACAATTATAGCTATTTTCAATGATCTTATGATCCCCGATGGTAATCATCATAATCACAATAATATTATTATCTTTGTACACAAACATGTGGAATTTTTCGAAGCTGTTCGCATCTGTTATAAAGGTATCCGTAATGATTTTTTCATCATAATTTGTGTAAATTTATTTTACGAAGAATTTTAGGGAGAATAAAATTCATTCTCGTCCCGAGCTACCCGACTTTATGTCAGTAAAATATTTTCAGTGACAAATCGAAGTATTTTATATCAAATTAATTGGAAAATAATATACAAGGAACTGAGAGTTGAAACAAAGTAAAATCTCCTACTGAAAAAGAAAAAAAATATATTCGTTCATTCACAAATTATTGAAAAATTACGAATAAGCAATATGTGCACGTTTCGAATTGAACACATTTTTTTTCGTTCTCATCACTTTTCAGGTAGTCAGTGTATGATCATTTACCTCGATGCCGTGGGTGTTCCAACAAGATGAATACAGTAAATTTGCGAATTTACCGGTAATAACCGAAATATCGTAAAGTTTACGTGCCTGGGCAACACACGAAGTCTTGCACGTTCGTTACTACCGCTTGACACAATTATATTTCGACAGGATATTGCTCTTTCCAGATTTACTCTCTCGCTCTAGGATAAAATTTTCGTTCTATAACTCGGTGATACATGATCTGGATGCTCTCACCCTCTCTCTCTCTCTCTCTCTCTTTCTGCGCCATGAGAGTCCAATCGTATCAAATTATTTTCTACCGTTCGGGAGTGCAGTACGAACGGGAACTTTGGTCGCGTATATACAGCAAAAGAAAGAGGGAGAGAATGAGGGTGAGTGAGTTCCGCAGTGCCATCGGGATATTATAGCGGCACGTGGTGGTAACTGCCACGAGCTGTATGGTGTTGCCGGGATCGTTAGCGCCCGGTAACTGCCTCTCCGAGAGACTTTTCACAGTAAAAAAAAAAAAAAAATAGCGACAACTGTAACGCCCGATAGTTCGAAAAACGAGAGAGGCAGAGAGAGAAAAAAAATTTCTCCAGTCGTGTGCTTCTCGGCCACGAAATTGTCCGACCAGTTGCGGACTTTACTCAATACACAGCATTTACCCGTACCGGAGTCCTCCTCCATCCCTTCTTGAACGCAGGCCATTTTTGCATTAATCTTATTCAATTACTCTCATACTTGACATTATTTTTTGTGAATTTAATGAGGATAATAATGCTGCACGAGTTTGAAAGAAATGGATGATGATTGAAGTCGAAGATTTTTGACTCAAGGAGGGTGGTTGTCCTGAAACTTTGTACAGCTTACTGAATCTTTTAAGAGGAAAAATTCAGTTGAAAATTCAGTTCACACCGATTAAAAATATTGTTAATCGAAGTTGTGATCGCTATAGTGCCCATGCAATCGTTCATGAATAAAAGCAAGATATTCGTTTCGATTGACTTTAATTTAAGCGAGAATATAACGAAATAAAAGAAGGAAGCCTCGCAGTCGAAGAGAAGAGAACTAAGGTGTTGCGGTCAATCGAAAGCTATAAACTCGTATTCCGTGGTGCGAAAAAGACCGAGGAGTAACAATTTCTCTCTCTCTCTCTCTCTTCGACCTTTTCTTCATCGTGTTACAGAGTTAAGGGATAGTTCACCACGAGAGGGAGATCGAGGGACGGAGAGCAGGTTGTATGTAAGCTTCGTGTGGTGTGAAATGTTTCGATGCTTCTGGTCGCCCTGTCATTGCATTTCTTGCCATACATGTATCGATTGCTGGCGAACAAAGGGCCATAACACGCACGACTCAGCGGTAAAATTTAGATGGGTTGCGCCCTTTTGGTTATTAGCAGTGAATATACGTATAAAGAGAACGAGAGAAAGAGAGAGAGAGAGAGAGAGAGAGAGAGAGATAAAGATGGGAATAACGATCGAGGCCGTGACAAATTCAGCTCGAGTAATCGAGGTCGTGCCATCGCAAGGTTTTACACCCGAACACTTATACTCTATTGCGATTGGATTCTCTCCTGCTGTAGCTCGTTCTGGTACTCCACAGTGTCACTAATTCCACCCCATATACCGTTGAACGTGACCTTCTCCCTCTTATGTACTATAAGACTCCGTCGTGTTCATTCGTTCTTTAAGGTTTTTTTTTTTCACAATAAAATAATTCTACGTGTATTTGTATACTTTCTTCCGTTAACTTTTTCAAATATCATTTTTCTCAGTCGTGAATAATTGATGAATTGAATTCATTCATGAATAACATTTGAGGAATCTTACGAAAACTCTGTAAGGTAAAGTCGGGATAAATGTCCCAGTGGGAGAAATGGCCGAAATTCGTTATTTCACTAAATAATCGCCAGATGGCGCCACTGAATTTTTTACCGTTCCTCTTATCTGTAATGACAGAAGGCACACACGAACGCTCAAACGAAAACGATTATTTTCACAGAAACTGCAGTTTACTGGTAAATACTCGAAGTATTCTCGTTGCTGTGAGTTTGTATGTTATTTATAAGGAAGATCCGACTATTTAGCAATAACTAAAGTGTACTGTGGGCATGGGTAGACTGAGATAGGTACTTTGTCAGAAATTACCGGTAGAGAGTCCATCTATCCCTCGTGAGGCATCACACCCACATACGTTGTGGGGCATTTTACCCACACCCTTGGGATGAAATGGCCGAAACATTATACCCATTTATCGTAATTTTCGTTAGAATTAAGTCGAAAAAAAATGAGCTGTTTTCGTATCCAAATATTACCAAAGCTTCGTAAAGTAACTTTATGCAATAAAAATATTTTTTTATGCATCAGGTAATTTTTTAAAAAACATTTCCCTTCGGTGGGGCATCTATTTCGACTTTACCTTATACTTTTTTTTTCTTTCTTAATTCTGTTAACAGTGTAAATGATCAATTGATTGCATGTAATTTTTCTTTCAGTCATCTTCATCTGTATGATCTTTGGATTTCAAATCTACACCCTTAGTTTCGTTACTTTATACGTTCGCGCGTTCACGATCTTCGATTGTTGATTTCTCGATCATTTTTTCGCGAATTGTGTGAAGCTTCGAGAAAGCGTAAACGCCATGGCTCATTGTAAAAACGTTGAATTATCGATTTCAGAAACGAAACAAATGATCGATTGTCTTATTAGGGTCGATACCTTTTTTTCGATTTCTTGTAAGAAAAGATGATTTTTTTTTTCACATGCACGTGTCAATGTATTTTACCTCCCTACGAAAGAATCGAACTTTTATCCTCGACTTGATCTTTCTTCAGATCAAGCCAGGGTCGTTTTTTATAAACAAATTTCACTTCTACATCGAGGAAAACCAAAATTTATCTGAATGAATTGGATTCAGATCAAGTAAAATTTATGAATAATTGGTTTTTTTTTTAATTTGAAGAAAATTTACTTTTGAGAAACAAATTTTATTTCTAAGTATGTCAATGATTCTTCTCAGTGGGATCGATAAGATGCACCCCTTGGAGAACAAGGGCGAGGTATCCTTATGGAATAAAAAAAATTAACTGATCAATGATTAAGCATTGAAATTGAGCAATCGGAGATCGGTAGTGAATATTGATGCAGTTTTTATTCCAAGTATAGTTACAATTGAAAATCGACTGTGAGAACGTTCTGAGGGCAATACCAATTTATATTTTTGTAATGATTATTGGTAGTAGCTATGATTGCACTTTGATTATAGTAATCCAAAGTAACGATGATTACCATTCGAAATAGTTACCATGGATAATCTTATCATTTTTTTTTCACTCCATTAAATCTACAATAATTCCGAAGCAATTATGAATTTAATAGTTTTCATCAATAATCCTTATTCGCCAATATCATTTTCGTCATTGTCAACAAAACTTTTCTTCACACTCTATAATTAACATAATCCTAAATATATATATATATATATATATATATATATTTTTTTTCGGGTGGTCCTTGTTTTGGGTCGCAATTTTTTTTCCACAAATTTAGTTCTCAGTTCTACCCCAAATGGTTAAAAAAAAAAAGATCTGAATAAGCTGTTGCCTGTAAGTTAACGGCAAGGGGTGCCGGCAAGCACGAAATGGTCAAAAAAGGCACTTTATGCTGCAGGGATGTTTTTTTTTCCCATTTATGAGGCATTTTTTTTTCAAGTAAATTCTAACATATTTAATTGATGATTCCAATAATCTTGAATGACTATGACGATAATATAAAAAGTTTGTAAAAGAAATGCTTCATAAATGGGCAAAAAAAACATCGCTGCAGCATAAAATGCCTTTTTTTTTTGACCATTTCGTGCTTTCCGGCACCCACCTTGCCGTTAACTTACAGGTCACAGCTTTTTCAGACCTTCTTTTTTCAACCATTTGGGATCGAACTGAGAACTGAAATTGTGAAAAAAAATTTCAACCCAAAATAAGGACCACCCTAATGTATATATATTTATATTAAATATTTCTTTCTAGCTTTTTTTTCCTAAGCCCGCGGACTGGAAGCGCGAATAAGCTAAAAAGTAGATAAAGCCACTGAGTTTGCTGGCTGTGCCCGTAATTCAGGAACGAGGATATGCACGAATTAAACGAGTCCCAGAGGGATTTCTCCAGTTCTCTCTGCCATGGGCAGCCAATTTTGTCTGTTCTCGCGTGGTCAAGACACTCGAGAGGTTTACAAATAGTCGGGGGAATCCCTGCGACGTATCTACTCACGTTTCTCTCTCTCTCTCTCTCTCTCTCTCTCTCTCTCTCTCTCTCTCTATCTCTCTCTATCTCTCTCATTCCGTTTCGACTACTGAGAACGAAAACGGGCTTAACTCACATTGCACCGTGCGTTAAATAGCGAGAGTTATGCCATTTGGCTTTTCAACAGACGATATACACAGGGCACGTTCACCCTTATATTTCAACGCCGGTATATCCGGTCGGCTGACGAGTGATGTGGTCTCTCGACCCTTCACGCGTCCGGAGGTCGTGTCTCTCGCACTTTGTACATATACAAAGCTCGCGCTACACAAACCCTCTACAGGATGTTACAAAATTTTTTTTTCGACTTACCGATATGATGATCCACTTCGATATGCATCGTTCGGACCTACCTTTTCGATGCTATATCTCGAATCTGAAGTAGAAAAAAAAACAATCGAGCATGAGAATAATTTTTTTTTTTACATTTATTGTTTTGCAATGAATTAAAAACAGAAATTCATTTTATCTCCTGTGACTTCGTACAATTTTTTCTTCTTCATGCATATTTATCAATGGAAAATAATGTTTATTATCGCTTTCGACCTTTCGAATTATCTCTCCGATGTGATTAAAAAGAGTCGCAATTAAGGATTGCGATAAGTATAGTACTTTAGATATAATTTTCCTGTTTTTCTTTCTTCTTCTTTTGTCGCCCACTTGACTGAACGTATTATTTCGTTGCAATATTTCGCGTAACTCTTCAAACATTTCCGCACAAGAGTAACACGTGCGTGTATACTTATAGATATAAACGGGGATGACGATACCGCGGAACGTATGGGACAACGCATGTGTAACCCCAACGAGAAGCTTTCCGATAACGAGCAAACTTTCGGACAACCGTGGCCACTCGAGCAAAGTAATTATCCTCGTATTACTCATCGAGTTGCATTAATTAACGCTGGCTGATGTAGAAAAGGGCAAGCAGATAAAGAGCCCCTGTATGTACAATAATAATAATAATAATAATAATATAAAGTGTGCATAAGAGAAACCGAGAAGGACACAAAGAGAGAGAGAGAGAGAGAGAGAGGGGGGTAGGGAAACGGTCGTGTGTAGCAAGAGTTTTCAGGGGGTTGGAATCAGCGAGCACAAGTCGTCGAATTTTTTTTTTTTTTTCTTCTCCCATTCAAACTGTACGTATAATTTTGTAAGCGCAACAAATAATGATCTCGGCTTACCGCGAAGCATGGTTAGAGATAAAAGGACGCTGGAAAAGAGTACGATGAACAAAGGACACGGAAATCAGTGGTGGGAAAAGAAAATCTCTTTAGCGTGAATTTCGCTAACCAGGAAGAGAAAATAATACATATCGGAGGGTCGATGGTGTCGATGAGGGTCAAAGGGAAAAAGAGAAAAGAAAAACATTAATTTGGCGCAACGAGAGAAGAGTGACAAGAAAAGCTTATTTTACCTCACCCTACTTTCAGCCTACATTCAATATGGTTTTTTTTCTATTTTTTTTTTTTTAATTCGCGGAATAAAAAATGTATAGATTCGTGGGAAACTCGCAACGATTCAATTATAAAGCGACCGTGTTCTCCCCGGCTTCCAATATTGTAAATATTTATTTACTCATGTATCTCTCCATCCCTCGTGGCAAAGCCACCCCTCGCGATCCAATACGATATAAACTCGTGTAGGTTCGGCTGACGCTCAATGTGTATAGGCGGGAGCTGCACCAGAAGTCCTACCTTAACTTGTGCTAGGTAGAATTTGGAACAGGATTCGGACCATAGAGAAAGAGAGAGAGAGAGAGAGAAAGAGAGAGAGAGAGAGAGAGAGAGAGAACTCGCAGATCTCGCGTTAGTCCCTCGTGACCACGACGGAAATCACATTTTACCTCGATATACTCAAAGTCCCCTCTTGCTCGAGACCCTCTCTCGATGGACCCTCCTGTTGCTGTTTCCGTGTTGTTTTACTCGGAACCCCTCCCCGAACACTACGGGTTCCTTGGTCACACAGAGTCCAGCATCTCTCCCTATTAGTGTGTGCTCGCGATAGACTGGAGAGCCGGCAATTTCCTCGAGAGCAAACGATTCGAGCTAGCCAAACTCGCATGTTATTAAACTTTCAAGCCTTTGCTTGGAAATTTTGGCTGTGCGTGTAGATGTATGCAGCTCGATCAACCATACACATATGTGGGAGAACGTGCATCACAGTTGGGAGTATACAATCTCATTGGAAAAGTTCGAGCAGGAGGGAATTAATTTTTTCGAAGATTTGCTGAATTATAACTTTGGGAATTAAATCTTCGCACGTATGCGAATCACACCGGATGGAGAAGTTTAAAGTTTCACCGTGAATAATATACAGCAGTTGTAAATAACGATACGGTAAACTGGATGGGTAATTTATACTCTAAAATTAAAGTATCGAGGTATGAGTAATGCGAGGGAAATTTTAAAAATACTTGAAATTACAATCGGAAAGAGACAGTAATTGTTTTTTTTTCCCTGTAACATGAATCAAATTGTTCGTGAAACTATCATCTTTATATCCTGGATTTGATTGGATCGTTATGACGATCGAATGATCATATCCATATACAACGATTGAAGAATCAAAGAATGTAATTTAAAAAAAAAATTACAATGCTGACTTTTTAGGATGAATTTTGTTGATAAAAATAATGATTTGGGGTAAAAATAATTATTTTTATCGTCTCGACGATATATTATCTTTGGATCGTAATTTCGAGGAGTTGTATTATTACATTGCTACACGGCGTTGAATTCATTGTACCATCATTCACGAGCAATTTATCTCCTTCCCCATGGATAAAGCTTCCTTCTCGCCTCTCCCTCGTTCATTCCCTGCTCCTCATCGTCTCGTTTGTGTATTATATTACACACAGCGTGTTGCGCGTAGTATATTATTATTGTTTCATATTAAGCGAAAGCGTGAACCTGACGGGAATCCTTGCAGCTTCACGCAGCACCCTCCCCCTTCCCCCCCCCCCCCCCATCTACTCGTCGCATTATTTTCACCCTTCCTGATAAAATAATAATAATAGTAAGAGCGGGACATAACTCGACAATGCTTTAATCCCGGGGTTCGGGTGTCCAACGGGTCACAAAAGGTGTGAGCTACGGATATAAGCTGATTAGGAAATAAAACCGTCTTCCTATCCACCAAAATGCTCTTCCTCGTGTTTACCCTTCTATTCTTTCCACGCGAATACAGACACCCTTTAGTTTTCCATGGATCAGGTTTTCCTATCTTCCCGTGCACATGAGGCCCTACAGTCTTGTGTCTTGTGCATTTTTATCGTTTTAACAATGCACAGTAATGTAAAAAAAAATTATATAAACTATACAACGATTGATCTTCGCAACACTCATTTGTTTTATTTTTAAAATATATTCTTCTACAATGAATCCTAGATGGCTAATATGGGGAGCGATTAATTTTTTTTTCTTCACGATAGGATACTTGAACGTAGTCAAAATATTACTTTTCTTTTTACCAATACATTATTCCATCCTTTACCGCACTTTTTTTTTCCTCCCCAAGACATTCCTCGTGTTCAAATCGCCTTTTCGCACTTAAAGCATATATCCAGCCCGAAATATACCGGAGAGTCACGCTCGCTCAGCGGTATATCAAGGTATTATACCTGTCGGCTCGTCGCCTTAAGCCTCAGGAATGACACGATTAAAGCCCGAGATCTATAAGTCCCGAGGTGACAGCCTCTTTTATACACACACACACACACACACACACACACATACACACACACACACACACTCGTCTCTACGTTTCATCTCGTTCCTTTCTTTTTCTCCTGGTCCCTTGTCATACCGCACGTATGTTAACCCTATGAGGGGCAGCGGGAAGTATACTTCCCACCTGTTTGTTCGTAGTTTTTTATAAATTTCTGGTACATTTTACAGTTTAAGGTGTACATGAGTGTATTTTCATACTCTCAGGGATCCATCTTGAGAAATTATCACGAAAAATTGTGTGAAATTGTTTATTTATAATTTCTTATAAGCATTTAAAGTAAAAAAAAACCCGTTTTTTCAAATAAATTCGGCTCTTCTTCAACTACTAGTCCAACAGCTTTGACAAATTTTTTAAAATCTATTTTACAGATAGCACTATAACGCAAATTTTTTTTTAGAATTTTTGGCAAGCTATTTTTTTTTTTTTTTAATTTTTGAATACGTCAAAAATTGAGATTTTTCAACAATAGTGTTTTTATTGTATCGCACTTGTAATTGGTTATTGCATGCAATACAATAAGATTTTTTGGGTCGCCGATTGCGATTCTGGCGTCAGAATTGCGAAACTCAGCATGGAGGCTTCAAAATGGCGACTATATCAGTCGAAGTTCACAGTTTTTTTGACAATCGATACGAAATTAGCTGAACGGGGGTTTTCGGGGTCGCTGATTACGAATCCGGTATCAGGTTTTCAAAATTCAAAATGGCGGATCCAGTATGGCGAACGTAAAATCGTAAAATAGTACCAAATCTCCTGAAATTCTGTACTCGGGTGGTTTGCGGGGTCACTGACATTTTGAATTTTGAAAATCGGATTTCAGATTTGTAATCAGTGACCCCGAAAACTCCCGAGTACACAGACTTTCGGGAAAATTTGTACCAGTCTTCGATTTGACGTCCACCGTACTGGATCCGCCATTTTGAATTTTATCAATCTGACTTCAGAATCGTAATCAGCGACCCAGAAAACCTACAGAATATCTATGATTTTCAAAATTTATTCAGTGGAAAAATGTGCCCCTCAAAGGATTAACCCGAATACTCAGAAGGAAAATTAAGGTGACATCCGCCCGGAAAACAGTGAATTTTTGAAAACTCTTTTAGAATTGTGCATCTTTTTTTTCAATTCGACATTATTTATTCGAGCTTCGAGACGAGCGAGAATAACGAACGAAAATATCGTAAGAATGGACTGCATATATGCAGAAAGTGACTTAAAAAAAACAAAAACAGCGAGAGGGGACAGAAAGTATATGGTGAAAAGAGGAGGGTGCGAATTTACAAGTTCCAATGTGATTTACCGTGCGGCTTATTCCCCTTATCTTATTCTTCACACTCTTTTACTTGCAAGAGACGAAAATACGAACTACTATCCGAAAATATGTCATCTCTCAGGAATTTTTTTTTTAATTCTTTCCCAGGCTTTTATTTCGAAAAGATATGTACGAGAAACTCGATCGCTATTGGAATTCGCCTGTTACCAGCCCAAAATGACGGAAGAAAAAAATCCAAAATTTTTTAACTGATACACGAGGCGAGGAAAGCTTTTATTCGTCTCCCACTCGGGGCGTCTTCTTTTTCGTTCTCTCTTTTCCCTAAATTTTTTTTCCCTCCACTTTCGTCCCTACATGCGTATATCCGACAGTCCGTATACGTACATGGAATAATTCTTAACCCGGCAGCAAATACGATGCAATGCATACCGATTTCAAACTGCTCGCGATACTCTCCGCCATGATGAACGCACGGATATACCAGAGAAAACGAACGGGGGATGCATAAAACAGGGGCTCGCTGAATGAAAAAGATGCGAGGGAATAAGATGATTTTAATGCAACCGAACCAGACCTTATTTTATATTATGATTTTTCGTTTTTTTTCCCCTCCATACTGCGATATACCATCGCAGAGGCAAAAGGGAAGACGGAGGGTAACGCGAGACGTGCATCTCTTCGTTATGCGTTGCACGCTTTTCCTCGAGAATTTGCGATTGAATAAATAATCGTCAGTAAGAGAGTGAGAGGGGTGGCGGGGATGAGTTTGTCACGAGATATAAATTATTTACAGAAAAATAATCCAGAGGTACGAACATATTTTTCCCGTTTCTCTCCTCTCGTCGTGCGCTCGTCACATAGCGGAAATATACGCACGACGACATGAATTTTAATGAAATGAAAATAATCACGAAAATCCTCGATTATTAATACAACGAAAAATTAAAAAAAAAACACACACATAATTTCACGAATTATCCCCCGTTAAAGAACGAAATGCAGCTTATCGCAGTGTTAATTGCGGCAATGAATATTTTTATCAAGATTTTTTTAAACGAACGATTATAACCTGACGAGGTGAAATGATTGTGACAGACAAAAATAGGCGTTTACGGAAGAATTTGCCGAACGATGATAATTTTTTCGAGATTTCTGACAAAAGATAGCGAGAGAAATCGCATTTGAATCTCAACGAGCGCGTTGACGTCAGCCTCGACCTCCGAAAGAATTGCTCACTTGTGCGGATTGAGAAGTCTCGTGGAAAGTTCTCACGTATTCGAAATCAAGCCCGCAAAAATAATTACAAGGCCTTCAGGAGGTCCTTAATCCAGAGAAAAACTGTAAGAATGATTCTAAAATTTGAGGGGAGGTTTGTGCTGGTACTAGGAATACACCGTAATTATTTCAGATTTTTTGACCACATAGTTGAGGAGAAAAAAAACATCAAATATGCCGCTTACACGTGGGCTCTTATGGGAGAAGTATTCGAAGCTATGATTGGATTAATGAAAAATAAATATAGGAGGCAGAAAAGGTGAAAAACGAGGGAAAAAAATCGTGTCTTGTAGGACGCCGAATTGTCAATATCGTGGTTATATGTCAACATGTCAATATCTGCAATGCGTTTGTGTGTGTCGAGTTTTTTGTTTGTCGTTTCGAGTCTGTCAATCTGTAAGCTGGACTGTATATAGGGAAATTTCGTTGAAATTTTTCGAGCAAACATTTTACTCAATTTCGAATGTATCTACCAATTTTCATCGAAATCCCTCGTTTTTGACATATGGTATCTTTGGCATATGTATATTATGTTAAGAAACTCCTTAAGATCTTGTAAAGTTTATTTTTTTTCATCAGAAAATAAATTTGAAAGAACAGAGGACAATAAAATTATTATTTTTATTTTTAATTAGCATCAACGAAGAATAATAAAATGCCTGATGATCGATAAACCTTCTAATTATTTGACTTTTAATTATGTGTATAAGATCAAACGATTCTTTCCTTTTCGTAATGCACAATGAAATTTGAAATTATAACAGAAATATTCTTTCGTTCAAACGCCTTCATATTGCCTTCAAACGCCTTCTTATTGTCATATTTCACACCTCATACTTTATTCAAAGTAAAGTAAAGTCCCAAAATCTTTGGATTTTTTCGTAAATAACATATTCGACATCGCGAGAAAAATAAAGTGACAAGTATGATTTGTACACGTCGGTGAGTCGTGCGATCCGCACGCAGGATTTTTACATCGTATGAACGCAAATATCATGATCGGCAGAAGAGTCGAAAGTAACGTATATTACACATGTACTACCTTTGGTAGGCCCGATATACCTCGATTCACGTTACTCGTGTACATAAATATGTATTACTTCTACAATACTCGGATGAATTCACTTTGAGGATAGGTTTTCCAGCACAAGAAACCCTCCTGCACGTATATATACCCTTGCGAGAGACTGCACGAGGCACGTAATGTAAATATAGATGCTGCAAACATGATGCGAGGAGCTCGCAGATACGTAATATCGAAAGAAAGAGAAAAAAAAGGACTTTAGCCGTGGATGTACGATGGATTTTTCGATCAATCAATATTGAAAAGCGTTAGCCCAAAATAAGAACTAGTCGAGACATCGCGCAATCCTTTCGGGAAAATGTCTCGTCTTCTGACATTACATTTGCATGTTACACCTCGAGAAGCAAACAAATTGCGATCTTATAATGCATCGTCTGATCTGACAAAGATTCTCCCAGAATAGGTTTTATCCGAATCTCATATACCTTGAGTATTTTTTTTTTTCTCGGGGATGAACATTTTTCAAATAATCACGCCGGAATATCATACTTGGAAAAAGAAAAATAGCCGGATGAATTGTTTTGTCTGTGAGATGGGATTGGCAAAAGAGAATTCTGCATAATTCGAAAAAATTATCTGACCAAAGTTTTTTTTTTTTTTAATTACACGAGTCCTCTGACTCGTGTGAATTTCGGAAGATTAGCGTTTTTTGGGAAACATTCAAACCGAAATGTATGCGTATGATTCTTCGTTCGAGTGAAGAAAAAAATTGGGTTTAGGTTGCCATAAGCTCGCTCTGTATGTTTTTTCAAGCTCACGTGGAAAGAAGAGGAAAACTTTGACGTAAGAGAGTTGAAACATCCGATTAGGACGCGGAGACTCGATTTAGAAATCTTCGGAGCAGAGGAGTTGGAAAATCAACCCCCTTCTCCGTCTCTTCTTGCCCCTATCATACTTTTCATCGTCGTTCTTGCTTCTATACGTCGGTTTTTCTTTCTTTTTTTTTTTTTTCTTATACTTCTTTTTTCTCTCCCAAAGGAAAGCGAAGATTCTCCGAGCAAGAAGAAGAGCACCGACGTCTGTACGAGAAGTAGAAAAAATATGTCCTCTAGCAGACTTTGAGCGCGGTTGTTCTCTCTCTCTTTCTCTATCCGTTGAGCCGAGTCCCGTAGGACCCCGCGAAACTTTTCGTTCGATCTCGTGAACCGAGGATAGCGAGGGACAGTGAGGGGTGAGGGGACAAATCAGGTCTATCGGGACTCGGGGAAAGCATACACGTATAGACGAGCGAATTACGAGTTTTCCTTATTTTTCTTTGCATAATTTTCCTCTCGTAGTATTCTCGATGTAAAAATTTCATTTGTCCTGTGTTCAATACTTCGAGGGGGTCATTTTTACAATTCTGATATGAAAAAAAAAATCTGTACAGTCAATATTGCTTAGATATTGAAAATAGTTGGATAAGGCGTTCGTGCAAAACGTGCGTCAATGAAATTTAATGTCTCATAAATGGATTTTGTTTGACTATACCGTTTCACAGGGTCGACAAAAAAACGATTTCCCCCCTGTGATAATATTTTAAATTGATCGTTACGGTATTATTCTCCGTTTCGCATGAATGGCCAATTGAGAATATATTGATCGTTTATCAATGGAAATGGGAGTGAAAAGGTAATTTTTTCGTCCGCTCCTCCGAACGATGTTACGGATTTACTCTTGATAAACCTAACGAAGCGAGAGTCCCCCGTGTCGACTCTGCATTCACCGGGCGTTCTTTTTTTTCTTTCGTTCTTCCTTTACCCGCTACTTTATAATACGTCTCGACGTCTGCAAGGGGAAAAAAGGTCCAAAGAATCTACGAGTCCGCTAAGGGAGAGCAGGAAAAAGATACTCTCGGAGTTATTCGCGCCCCGCGGAGAGCAAGACTTCCGAGCAGAGAGAACACGCTCGATCGATACGCTTTATGGTAGACGCGGGGTCGGTGAAGAAAAAAAAAGTGGAAAAAAATAAGAAAGAGAGAGAGAGAGAGAGAGAGAGAGAGAGAGATAAAGATAAAGAAGGAACGAGAAACACGCTTAAAGCCTTGAGAAACGGTGGATCGTACTTTGTGCGCGGGCTTTTTGCTCTTTGACGCGGAAATCTTGTCGGGTAATGAGACACAGAAGAATTCGCAATAAGCAGAAGGTACGAGGGAAAACGGCTGAAAAGATCGACCGAGTGAAAGCCACCGGCGACGACATTCATTCGTAGTAATATGGTTCGGTATATATAATGCTGAATTTCCCCCCACCCGGCCCCTAATTTTTCAATTCTTCATTCTCAAGACGCATACAATTTTTGCCGTTTATATTTTGTTCCAAATGCCAAAAATGCTGTAGTCGAAAAAACGAAAAAATTATTTCACAGTTCGTCATGTCTTATTTTCTTACGACTGGAAATCCTTGGGATTAAAAAGAGAATGTACTTTAACCCAGCTCGTGATGGTTCTTATCCGCATGTGTGTGTGTATATAAAAATATATAATCTCGGGAAATTTTATGATCTTATCAATTGGCACATCTCGTAATTAATGATGTATGAATAGCCGAATGAATGCGATCAAATTGATTTATCGAATTCTCCGATTCAATTTAATCAAATTGGTTGCACACCTGACAATGAGATTATCATTGATCGTATGCGACGATCGATATCTCGATTGTGCATGAAAAAATTAATTTCAAAATTTTTTACCTGACGAGCATTTGTCTCGGTGCTATAACGACAATTAAAAAAATAAAAAATAAAAATTTCCGAGGTTTTCATTTATGTTGTCGTGTACATGTAGGGTAGACGTACCAGTTGTGGCCACTTTAAGCATTTTCGAACATTCATTTACGAACAGTGTTCACATTATTGCAAATTCAGAATTGAAAAAGTGATCGATGTAGCCTAAAATGTACACAGAATCGAATTGTTATCATTTAAAACCTTTTCTGATCACGATAAATAAGCAAATAGGAAATTATCTTGTAACTGTCATTTTCACCATTTGTGGCCACAATTTTACTACTTTTGGCCATCCGAAGTACCAGTTGTGGCCACCAAGCTTTGAATTGGGATTGGTCATAAGCTGGCCACAAATAGAACAGTCGCATTTTGAATGTACCACTTTTGGCCACCACGTATTTTTCAGGATTTTTAGCTGAGAAGTCAGTTTTTTGTAATTATAACCTGAAAAATGAGCTTCGACTGATAAAATATAAATTTTTGATGGGGGCGGAATGACTTAAGATCTGAGAAATCGTACAAGAAAAATACACAAATCGCTCAGCGTTGACACATTTCGTTATATTTCGTTGAAATAAATTAGTAGATATTCAATAAAGCAATCGATAGTCGTCCGGAAAAATCTGGAATATCGAAATATTACGCTCGATGAAGTGAACACAGCCTTGAAACTTTAAGAAATTCGAGGGAAATGCGGAGTGGCCTTAAGGATGTATCGGACGTACCTTCTCAACCAAAAGTAACTTTCGTCGATATTGTATACTTCATGATAAGATAAAAATTGGAAAAAATCCAACCACAATAAAGACGATCAGTCGATTACTTTTTAATAATAATAATGCCCAAAAGTTATCAATAAATTGTTTAAACAAAACATTGTTTAACAAATTTTTAGGGAATGTTTTTTTTGTCATGTGTAATGAATTCGGTGATTTTTCTGACTACACATGAATTTTTTTTAAATTTTCTTATCATTTTGAAATTTCGATTTTCGGAAATTTGTAAAGGGTGTATTTACGAAACTATTCGTTCAATGCCCTTGAAACTTCTTAATTGTAATATACAACGTTTTTACGAAAACATATCCAAAATTCACGATTTTTCCTTCATTTTTCAAAATTTTCGAAAACTGAAATTTCAAAATGATAAGAAAATTTTTAAAAAATTCATCTGTAGTCAGAAAAATCAACGAATTCATTTCACGTGTCAAAAAAAAACTTCCCCTAAAAATTTGTTGAACAATGTTTTGTTTAAACAATTTCTTAATAACTTTTTTGCATTTTTATTATTCAAAATCAATCTTCTTATCGTCTTTATTGTGGTTGAAATTTTTCCGATTTTTATCTTATCATAAAGTATGCAGTATTGTCGACGAAAGTCACTTTTGGTTAGGAAGGTACGTCCGATACATCCTTAAACGGTACAATGGCCACAACTGTTACGTCTACCCTATTTCTTTGAAACATTGACAATCCAATGGAAATGGAAAAAATTCAATTTTCCCAATTACACGTATAAGTATTAAAATTTCAACGTGTGCTGTCGAATTAGATTTTTCTTTAAATCATTACGAAATAATGTTGCATTTTGCATTACCAATAGAAATTTTATCTGGCAGCAAAAGTCTATTTAAAAAAAAATCGATAAATCCGCTTTAGTCGCCTAATCGTGGAATGAAATGAAATCGTCGATACCTTTATCGTCGATAACTTTATTGAGGGGATTGGTCGTTGCAAGAATTTTTATCTGTGTGTGTGTGTGTGTGGGTGAGTGTACGTGAGATTGTTCTTTTTTTAAATGAAGAGTCCGAGCGTATGATTCGATTTTTAACCGAGCCACAGTGAAGTGAATCATTCTCTCGATTTCTTCGTTCCTATGTAACGAAATTTCGAAACGTTTTCTGTATTGTCCTCGAAGACTTTCATTTAATTTCAGAATTTTCCTTCGTAGCCGTAATTTCGGATTACCTCGCGAGCTCCGCGAAGGGTTCATGTCATTGAAAATTGAATATCTTGACTTCCACCCTTTACCTCATCCAATTTTCCCTGCCCACTTCTTCATAAACTAAGTTGGTAATTTAATGTGTTTTTTTTTTTTTTTTTTTTTTTTTTTCGAACTTGGAGGAAAATACATTCTTCACAGATGGTTATCTCGTTCATGAGAACAATATTAAATTGCAAGGCAACCCTCGAAAGAGAACATTTTATTACACCGTAAAAAGACAAGCGATGAGGGGGTTGAAATTGCTATGAGAATAACGCGAAATATTATTTATCTTCAAATATTTCTTTTTTTAAATCTGTACCCAGCAAGTTGATCGGGAAAAAAAAAATTTATAAAAAGATATGTCTGGAGAAATCTGTACTTTTCTTAGTAAGGAAAAATAAAATAAAAAATTAACCATAATTTAATGTAAAATTTAATGTTAAAAATAATTTTTGTAATTTTTTTGCATTTCACGTAATTTCGCTGATGAATCAACTCGCCATTTATTATTACATTGCTATATTTTTCTGCATTTTTCACTGGCATCATATTCAATAAATATAGGTGTTACTAAAATTTCTTAATTTTCTTCGTAAATGCGAGACGTTCGCTATCGCCTGAATTACCTCGACATTTACCCGTGTTTGTGTTATCGAGCGATCAAAAAGTAAGGAAGCTCAAGTCATCGGAAGTACCGAAACACCCCGTCTGAGCAATTTGTCATCATCAGCGTCGTCGTCGAGAGACGCTCGCCTCTGTCGTACACCAATTAAAATTATCTCGTCTCCTCTTCTCTGACGCGACTAACACATTCAGCAATCTCTCGATCCTTTTCATTCTGCCTTTCTACACTTCAGCGCACTCTCCGTATACGGCCCTACGAAACATCACGAGCGATTTCGAGGTAAAACGAGAATCATAATGAAATAGTCACAAAGTTGTCGTTCACAATTTTGAAACGAAAATTTAAGAACGACAAAATATTTTCGATTAACAATTAAGGAGGTTCTTAACCCAGAGAAAAATGGTAAGAATGATTCTATGTAAATTTGAGGGGTGGTTTGTGCTGGTACAAGGAATACACCGTAATTATTTCAGATTTTTTGACTACGTAGCTGAGGAGAAAAAAAAACATTGAAAATGCCGCTTATACGTGGGCTCTTATGGGAGAAGTATTCGAAGATATGATTGGAGATTATTTTAGGAGTGAATACCCATAAATATTTTGCCCATAAAGAAAGTTTTTTACCGTGCCGATTGTGAAATATACTTGTGAACAGAATTGAGCGTGAGTAATGTCAAATTGATAAAATGAAAACGTATTTGATGAAACAAATGCTGAACGCAACAGTTAGCGCGGCGGTGAAATAATTCTTTAGAGTGCCGGATTATGTATTGAACAACCAATCAGCAATATAAATATAAAGTTCAATTAGAACCAGTTTATTTATTTATATTAAAAAATATATGAATATGTTAACATCAACACGTTAAGCACGTTTTGGATCAAGCACGCCTTATCGGTACCTGATCAGGGTGTTATCTGACATAACTAAGGCACGACGGATCAGGCATGCCTTATCGATACGCGATCAGGCCCTTATCTGGCTACGCTATAAGGCACGCTAGATCAGACACCCCTTCTTAATACCTGATCAGGTCCATATTTGCCACTCCGGATCAGGCACGCCTTATTGGTACCTAATCAGGCCCTTATATGGCATAAATAAGGCACGCCGGATCAGGCACCCCTTATTGATATCTGATCAGGCCCTGATGAAACATCAGGCAGCCTTAATGAATTTCTGCTCGGGCTGCCCCACACGTCGCCCGCACCGCGCCTCAACGTTCCCCTTGCCGCACCCAAAAGATGTTAAGAACCTCCTTGAGGCGATAAATTTATGGAAATATACTGACTCAAGATGCTCGATTTTGAAAGTTTTCTATTTTTTTTATTTATTTTATTTTTACCATCGAAATCGCAATATGAATGCATTCATAATTTTTAATTACCTCGTATCCGATGCTGTAATCAGACGATTAATTATCGCATGATACTGTCTCTTCGGGTTCGTTGAAATGTGTCTTAATTTAACTCGAGAGTAGACGTATGTATAATTTTTTTTTCTACGACATTCAACTGTACAACTGTTATTCATAAGTATCTTTTTCAAGCTCTATATGTACCATCGAAAAGCTTTGCATATGTATTTATATTCGGGTGGCTGGAAATTTCCAGGACATGCTTGATTGAAATATAAAATTGAAACCAGATTACTCCGGTGATCGATCACCGTATGCACAGGAGAGAGCGAAGACCTACACTTAAATTCTATATCAACCAACAACTTTTGTCACCGTCACACATCTGATAAATTTTTTTTTCCAATCTTGCCCTGTATAAACAGTTTTTTTCCCAAGCTTCGATAATTTTTCACTAATTTTTCGATCTTGAAACGATGCTTATCCACCATAAATTTTGTCTGTGAATTCGTTATAAATATCTAATCGATCGAATATACTGTACCTAACACTTGAACGCCACTGAAAACCGAATATTTTCAGCAAAAAATAATGAAAAAAAAAAATTTCAAAATTTCAGAAACCGAATGTCAAGGGACGCCTGAAGACATCGCTCGCGGTCGCAGACATCGAAAAATATGGATTTTTCTAACAAAAATTCATTTCCTACGCCTTAATTCCTTATTATATACTTGCATCATATATACTCTATCGCTATTTACTAGGATCCGACTGTTCCCAAGGCCTCAAATCCGTGTTTTCGTACCTACACAATATACTCGATCGGCACTGGGATCTGACTATATTCCTAGTGCAAAATAATGAACGAAAAAAAATTTCGAAATTTTCGAAGCGAAAGTCCAAGGCAGTCCTGGAGAATTCGCGCAATCAGGGGTCGTAAAAATGGTTTTTTTTTTATACCCTTTAACAGCTGGTGGGACATATGCGTCCCACCTACTTTGAAAAAACGTAACTTCCAGAAAAATGAACATATCGACAACGTTAAGGTCGCATTTTGAAGATGAAGAATGCACCTAATTATGAAAAATTCGGCGAACGCAAGGGTTGGACCCTTTCACTTTTACACTCTGTCGAAAAGTGCGAAAATTGCGAAAAAAATGAGAAACGAGTATAACTTTCAGGCAAAATTTTTTTTAGAGTCGCGATCTCAAGTATGTGATTTGAAATAACATCGAAAATTTGTAGCAAAAAGGTACGGACCAAAAAACCACCCCTAACAGTAATACAATGTCGTTAGCTACCCCTAGAAATGGTGATACGCCCAAAAATGCACTTCCATTGATGTTCAGTTCATATATATATATTTTCTAAAACGCATTGGAAATGTGTATCAAGAACATCCGAATCAAAGACTACCCCTAGTAGTAACGAACATCAAAAATCGCCCCTAGCAGTGGCGATACGCCTAAAAATGCATTTTTATTGATGTTCAGTTCATACAAATTTTTGAAAACGCATGAAAAGTTTGTAGCAAGAAAATCGGAATCGAAAACTACCCCCAACAGTAACAATTGTGTGCATAATGTTCAGATGGAAAGAGGTGGTGCCCGTCCAATGTGTATCGACTCTTCAATTATTTCAGGGGCAGCAGGTTCTTGCATTGAGGGTGATATTTTCTCAATTGACGCGCAGTTCATAAGGGTTGAAATGATTCGTAAGTTCCTCAGAATATATTCACGTGTTCCAGGATACTCATGTTCCGATTTGGATTAGGATGAAATAATAGGAAATGAGTAATAACTTTCTATGCGTTGGGGGTGAATTTTTCCCAACCAAAGGATTATTCATAAGGATTGGAATTATCCGTAAGTCCTTCGAAATATGCTCATGTGTTCTCGAACACTCATATCGCGTGTCTAAAAAAGGTCGTATAATTTTTTTTTTTTGTATTTGGAATAAGAACGCGGAATTATATGCCCAGAAACGTTGAAATTAAAAAGCCGGTCAACTAATGACAGAAGGTTGTATGTACTGGCAGATACGACTTTTTATTACAAACGTGAAGAGAAAAAATTCCGTAGACTAATTGCCGAAGGTCGTATCCCTCAAAAATATTATTTTTGGGGGATATGATCAAGTTTCGTCAAATATCAAAACTTTAGTTGCGAATTACGCAAAGTTTCGCGATTTTATCGCGTCGGCGTTGAAAATTTCTAATCGAAAAATAAATTCCTCATCCGCGGCGAATACGACTTTTCGAATGGACGTCCGGAAGCTCAAAATTTCAACAGATCTTCGCGTTTCAGGTTTTTTCGGAGCGATTCGAGAAAAAAAAAAAAAAAATTATACGACTTTTTGTCATTTCGCTCGGGAAGGTAATGACAAAACGTCGTATCTTTTTTTTTTCATTGATTTTTGGTGGATACGACCTGCTTTTGCGCTTACGTTTTTTTCTTGCTAATTTTAATGGATCCAAGCGGTTGCTATGTTTTTAAAGCGAATGGAATTAAAAAAAAAAAATTTTATACGACCTTTTGCCATCAAAATCGTATATTTGGCGCTTACGACCTTCTGTCATTAGACACGCGATTATATTTGCTCCTGCCCCACACGTTCCGTCAAACATATCGCTGAACGAAAAATCTCTGCTCGCTTCGTGTGACGTTACACGTGTTTTAGTCGCCGCGGTGTCTCTCGTCATCTTGACAGTTTGTTTTTCCCATAGTTCGCGTTGACATTTTCCTTTCACGTTGGTGCACCACGCAGACGGGAAATTGAATTTCGACCGCAGTCATCTCGCGCTCCGTCGAGACTTCACGCGCTGTCCTCCCATATTCCTTTCTTTCGTTTCTCTCTTCCGATAGCCCTCTTCTGCGGTCCGGCACTTTGGCACGCGAACTCTGTGCTCGCTGTACCGCGCGAAAACCCGTCACACACACACATACATACCCCGGAGAACGTCTCCGAGAACGTGGTGAAAATTGAGAAAGGCAAAAAAAAAACAAAAAAGAATAGAAAAGCTTAAGAAAGGCAAAAAGTGAGAGAGAGAGAGAGAGAGGGAGAGAGAGATGAGGTGAAAGAAAGTTGAAGCTAAAATCAACGAGAATAAGTGTATGTGGACTGGAGGACGAGAAAGTTGGGGGTGAAAAAAAAGTGCAAGCAATTTTCCGGTCTTGTCTGTCGAGAACCTTAAGAAAAGTTCTCTCTCTCTCTCTCTCTCTCTCTCTCTCTCTCTCTCTCTCTCTCTCTGCTGTCCCTTTATTCTGAACGTCCGGCACTTATTAGCGAAAGATTATTATCAGATGAGATAGAAGGCTTTGAGGAAGGAACGAAAAAAAAAGTATGATGAAGCTTGGAGAAAAAAACAACGATAGAAGGCGAAAAAAAAAACGTGATGAGGCCGCTGGGAATGAAAAAAGAGAGGAAGAGGAGCCCTATGAGGTACGCGAGATAGATAGAGAAGAGCATGAGGAAGAAGAAGTTTGTCCAGAAAACTTTTGACCAGTAGAGAGAGAGAGAGAGAGAGAGAGAGAGAGAGAATGAGTTTCTATCAGAAAATGAGCGACGCTTTCTTTATTAACGTTCGCTTTTAAGACCGCTGCTATGCTGCCTCATAATCTAGCCTTCCACGAGGCGATAAGGAGATAAGTTTTCCACCTTTCCCAGAGACCCTGGTATCCCTCGTAAACTTTGATCGTTTGTATCGCC
Source organism: Rhorus exstirpatorius (assembly GCA_963564615.1). Lineage (NCBI taxonomy): Eukaryota > Metazoa > Arthropoda > Insecta > Hymenoptera > Ichneumonidae > Rhorus > Rhorus exstirpatorius. The sequence goes on along the minus strand of OY751316.1, from coordinate 13,716,394 downwards.
CAAGTCCACGTAGGAGGATCCTCCGCGTGGCGAGCAACTGTTCTTGTCTATTTGACGAGGGTCCAAACTAAAGACCATCGTCAAGAAAACTTTTTTCTTCCGGACACATACATGTCGATGTTTCATCAAACTGCAGATCCGACCATAATTCGTAAAAAAATCATTGAAATTCACGAAAAATCAACGGTCCAATTCAATTACAGAGATCTCAGGTTTTATTCTGAAAATCGTGGATTCAATATGGCGGGCAAATGTTCGAAAAGAAAAAATTTGTGAATTTCAGAAAATACTGGAATCTTTTAAAAAGGTTTTTGAACTTGAATCTGATTTATTGAAAAGTTTTGATGAGATTTCGATTTGGTGATCTTCATATACATTTCTAACAACTTTTCTTCCCAAAAAATTCTGATTTTCCATTCTATCGCAGTCACTTTGAGCGTTGATGGAAGTCAAAAGTTCCAGAGTTTAATCGGACTCGAGATATTTAGCATTCGCTTGTGGTTTTCGTCCTTTATTCTCGACGTATCGAAGTGAAATTTGAAGCCCCGGAACCTAACAAGCACAACTTGGTCCGTTTGCATCTCAAGTTTCGTCGAAGCAACTAGTAGTGCCGGCCAGAGGGTTTCAATGAGAAAGGAGAAAGAGAGAGAGAGAGAGAGAGAGAGAATAAACTTGGGGCTTTCATCTTTCCCCCTCGCAGGTTTCTGTACTCACTTCTGTGTACTTATTTAGAGATATATATATAGACATCAACCCCAAACTGTTCCGCCGTACTTCACTCGCCGATCATATCGTCGTAAAAATTAAAAAAAAAACAATAATTTCGTAAAATTCCAAAAATTTTATTCATAAAACCAAATTTTCAGAGTTGTACGTAATCTTGCGGTAAATTTGGAAAATTTTCTGTTCACTAATTGCGTATTTATTAAAAGAATAATTTTCGCGAATTTTCTTTGTACTTTTGGTGTTCAACACCAGACGAAGTGAAATTTTGGGATACCTGCCTTTGGTCACTCTATGAGTCATAGCCATTTTCACTACCATCCTCATTATATCGTTTCGCCGTTCTCATCCCCAAAGTAATACCTCGAGTGTATTCATGAAAATTTCAAAAATTAGTCACTCGATGTTTGTCCATGACTGAATTACCCTTAAAAGTTGGGTGCTTCGAAATATATGAAGACCACAACTCGACGAAAAACGGCAAACCCAATGCGCCCATCCTACCAATTGTTCCTTTTTGTTCGAACAGTTCAATTCTGGAATTATTTTTTTTAAAGTCACGAAACACGATAACGGTTGAATCACATCGAATTTCAATAAACTCATTACCAAAAAAAAAAAAAAAGTAAACAGTTACTCGACTCTGACTGAACATTTCAAGTGCCTAATATAAATATCTCGAACATAATAAAATAAAATAAAATAACGCCAACGAAGCTTCCTCTTCAAGACGTAATTCATTCAAGGATAAAGATATTCGTCGACAAAAACGAAGAAAAATGCAAGTGTGCAAAATGTCGGAAAAAAAAAAAATTTCATTTTTCATACACTCGCATTATTTATTTTTCACATATCCTTTTGTGTCTTTCGTGAGATGCATATACAGCGGGGTATATCGAATTCTGTGCCCGATGGCATTTTGCCTAGTCGATGCGGTGTCTGAGACTCGAAGTTTTCGGAGACTATGTCGTAGTCTCCTTTCCCAGTGTCGTAGCGGGCAGTCGTGGTCTTGAAGCAGTACTCTCGTTCGAATGTTTTCTCTCTCTCACTCTTTCTCTATCTATCTATCTATGTCCTACCGCGAAAAGCGGAAGAGCTTGCCCGAGGGCGGAAGTTACAGTGTACCGGAGAGCCTGGGACATTGAACGTCACTCGAGAGGTACTGCTCGGCAATCTGGACCAAGAGAAAGAAAGAGAGAAAGAGAGAGAGAGAGAGATAGAGAGAGAGAGAGAGAGAGAGAGAGAGAGAGAGAGAGAGAGAGAGAGAGAGAGAGAGAGAGAGAGAGAAAACAGCCACTGGCGCAGAAAATCATCCAGGCCCTCGGGAGTTTAGATTCCAAACCTCAAGGTTCCTCAGCGTTTCGTTTCGTTATGACTCGCCTCTCAATGCCCTTTATCACTGTCATTTTCTACCATTCTCACTCATTTTACAAAGACTTGCCACATCTCATTTCTATTCGAGCCTCGACATCATCCATACCCCTGCAACTTCACTTCGACCAACAAGCAAAATCCTGCAGCCACTTTCCTCAAGCTATGCTCGGCGATGAACCGCGTCGATAGATTCAACCAGGTTGAACACGCGAAAATTTCTATGACACGATGAAAAATAGCCCGTTGCATACGTGATGCGTTCCATATGATATTTCAATTTCTCCAAAACCCTGGCTATTATTCGAAGGCATGTAACTTCATGAGAATATACAGTACCGGTCACTAAGATTGTCGGGAATTTTTTTTTCTTTAACACTCATCCTCCATTCAATGTATTTTAAAGAAAAAAAAAAGAAAAAAAAAGAAAAATTGAAACCCGGAAATGCGAGAAAGAACAGAAAGAAAGAGAGTGAGAGAGAACAAGGGTTGCAAGGATATTCGAGTTCAGATTGAGGACGAGATGCCAAGGGGGTAAATCGAGTGGAGTAGATGGCCAAACAGGACAGCCACTTGAGACGGTCAAACGATCGACACGACCCTTGACTAAAAAAAAAAAAAATATCTCCTACCCGTACAATTTCTTTACGTAAAAAACAAAATCTCCACGTTACTGACAACTTTTACAAAAAGTTATTGCTTCAGGTTTTTGACGATGATTCGTTTATCAATTCTACAAATGGGGTGTTCGTAAAGCATATTATACATGTACTTTGTAACTTGAATTACAGAATTTATGAATGAATTTAGTCAAGTGTCAAGTCACTGGAAAGTCAAAAATAAATTTTATTCATTGACCATTTTTAAGTGTTCAGGATATCTCATGTTACAGCGAATTGCGTTAAAATTATGCTTGACTAATGAAAATTTCGGCATTTTACCAATCTATATGTTGAAACAGTCAATTGAGAGACTGGATAGTCTATACTTATATATTAGGGTGTGTCGAAAATGGACTTTTCTTTTTTTCTTCGCTCCTACCACTCAAAACTTTAGGATTTGACATTAAAGAGATCCTCGTTCAAGGAGGGCGCTGTAGCTTGAAGTTTAGAGGTCTCTCAACGAGGATTTAAGTTTCCCATCTAATTAACACGTAAAAAATATTGTTTTTCGTTCAAAATGATGCCAGGCAACAAACAAATTGGCGATGTCTGTGTTTCGAGGCTTATTTGAAAGCATGACTCATCCCCTATAAACGATGATAGGTCGTTTTTCGACTTAACATGTTCCAATTTTTTTCTACGCCACTTTTCGACCACAATAGCCACTTTTTCAAGTTTACAAAGTCTCCACGGTATCAATGAGTCCAACATGAATTGCTACAAGTATTGATTTTTGATTCGAATATAAATAACCAATTCCAAAAATTGGTGAAACATACAAAATTTGTCAAAAAACCATGTTCATTTTGAGATCTTTTGTATGTTTTACCATCATAAGCGTAACAGGTCGTATCCACCAAAAATCAATGAAAAAAAAAGAAACGGACGTTTTGTCATTATCTTCCCGAGGGAAATGACAAAAAGTCGTATAATTTTTTTTTTCCTCGAATCGCTCCGAAAACACCTGAAACGCGAAGATCTGTTGCAATTTTGAACTTCCGGAAGTCCAACCGAAAAGTCATATGTGCCGCGGATAAGTGGAATTTATTTTTCGATTAGAAATTTTCAACGCCGATGCGATAAAATCGCGAAACTTTACGTAATTCGCAGCTAAAGTCTTGATATTTGACAAAACTTGATCGTATCCCCCAAAAATAATATTTTTGCAATTAGACCTTCTGCAATTATTCTACGCAATTTATTCTCTTCACGTTTGTAATAAAAAGTCGTATCTGTCAGTACATACGACCTTCTGTCATTAGTTGACCGGCTTTTTAATTTCAACGTTTCTGGACATAATCCCGCGTTCTTATTCCAAATACGAAAAAAAAAATATACGACCTTTTGCCATTAAAAATGACAAAAGGTCGTATAATGGCGGTTACGACCTTTTGTTATTAAACATGCGATATATTTTACGAATTGTTGAATTGATCCAATTATAGAATGAAAATTTGACGAAAAGACATGTTAATAGGGAAATATGAATTTCTAGATAAAGCGAATAATACGATGGAAAATTGAGCGGATTGAAATGTGAACGACGACGAGATACACCAAATAAAAGTTTTACGTTGCAAAATCGATCGCGTATACGGATTTGTATGATGAAATTTTCAATCGGGCAATTTGCCCAAGGTGAATCACGGTTATTTCCCCCGAGCGCAAGCGGCCGAATGTTAATGCCGCTGTCACCCAGGAAGCGAACGCAATTATAATCCGGCGATGATACACGCGAATGTTACGTGTGTAATAATACGAAATAATAATAATGATAAAATGGGAATACTGCGGATCAAGTGGAGAGGTGGGCGCGCGTGACAGACCGATAAACGATGTTAATAAGCGCCCGGTAATTATATCGTACGACGGATAAGCGCGCGAGGTGTATTTCGAAAACTTCAATATCCCTGGCAATATCGTGCGCGCAGGGTTCATTCATCCTTTGATCGTTGGAAATGAAAATTCGAATCAAGGATTTAGAATCGGTAAGAAAAATTCGGATCGAATTATGGATCAAATAGAGAAAAAAAACCCCTCTGAATCTGAAATTTTGACATTCATTTTTTTTTTTACAAATTATCTTTTGTTGGTAAAAATTTCGTAATTCAACCAAAGTATCTTATTTCCTCTTTTACTTTTGTTTCGAACACTTGGACGTTAAAAAATCATCTTTTTCTTTCACGATCACGAAGCCGCGTTCGTGAGAAAGTAGAATTGCATTTAATTAAAGATTCAAGACATGTAATTGATTTGAGTAGGAAAAAATTGGATTGATAATTCTAAAAAGTGAGTTTCATTGAAATTTAACGAAATCGGATAGCAATTTTGCGATTTTTATGGCTACAATGGCTGATGCAGAACGAGGAAGAGAAAAAGAGAGAGAGAGAGAGAGAGAAAGGGAGAGAAAGAGAGAGATAGAGAGTAGCTTTAGAGAACACAGGGTTGATGGTTTGCGGCCAGCCATTTATTCACGTGCGAATGAGGAACGACGGGAGAGAGCGAGAGAGGAAACGAGAAGGGTTGATACGACTGGCTCTCGGATGAGTCTGGGGATCCCGGGGTGTATAGACGAAACTGATGCGTAAACGTGCACTTCCGCCGCAATATCCCCATGCCCGATCGAGAGAGGCATCCGACGGAACTCTGAATTCATCGAGGGGTAGTAAAAGAGAACGAGATTGAACCACACGTTGATTCATGAAAATTTACGTAAAACGACGCACACTTTTTTTTCCGAGACAAATGAATTTTCTGTGATATTTTCATTTATCAATGATTTATCAATGATCAATGTTATTATGCAGAATATTAACAATCATGTATGATCTCTGACAAAAATTTCAGTTCCATGAGTCCCAACTGAAAATTTATATCAGAAAATATATAAAAATATATATATTATTTATATTTTATTTATTTATATGTTACATGCAAGTCAAATGTATTGTTGTCATATTTATTTCACGTGTATTGAAAATAATATAGTAGGGGGGCTTCGCCTCCCTGCGTGCTTCGCGCGCCAACCCCCATTTTGTGTTTGTGTCAGTGGTTAGAGAAAAACATTCAGGAAAAATGTTTTAAAAAAAATTGTATATATTTGTGTTTTTTGAGTTTGGGTTTGATTGATACATCGATATATTGATTCTTGACACGATTTGATATATCGATGTATCATCCTATCGATTCTCGACACGATTCGATGTGTAGATATATCGATATATCGACATATCGATTACTGCCACGGTTCGATATATCGATATATCCATTCTTGACACGGTTCGATATATTGATATATCGATACTTGGGTTTCCTTTGAATTGAGTTTATTTATATGTGAAAATTTGGGTCATAATTTATAAATGAAAAAATATTATGTGCCACCATTTATCTATGAAAATTTATTTGTGTTCGGGTTGGGTTTTTTGAGTTTCGTTTTAAGTTTGGGTTTTTTATTATATATATATATATATATATATATATATATTATAAAAAGTGTGTTCGATTTACAAAATTTATCGTCGGAATCTGTGAAATACGTGAGATAAATTTTTTTTATCTTCGACGCATGAGTTTTCGCATTACGTGAGCTTCGAGGAATTTTATGACAGTTTATGGTAGTTGAATTTAAACAGGTATGCAAAGTAGTTTTGATCCTGTTGGAATTTGCGTTTTCGAGACTCTGGATGCAGCCACGAGTCTGTTCTTGCCACTTAGGGTTAACATACAACGAAGTGTCTACGGGACGGTGTCCTCTAAATAAACTTGAGACTCCTGGCCAAGCCGGCTTAGCCTCTCCTTCGTCAACACTAGAAAGACGACCCCGAGGTTGACAGAGGAAACCACCGTCTTGCCGGGGCACCGAGTAATCCGGCTTTTGCAAGTCAAATCGGTAAAATGGATTTCAAGTGAGTGAGGGGAAGGGAGGGATATCACGCCTCTGTGAGATGACGATGCTGTCTGCTATTGGGACGAGAAATTCACGGGGTTACGATAATGGATATATCCCATCGATTCAGGAACTTCCTTGAATTTAATGAAATACCTGATCTATCGGGTTACAGCGCATTTTAGGGAAAAAATACGTTGTTTTTTTTAAAGATTATTTCGTTCTTTAAGAGAAAATTTGATTTTTGTAAATTTGTAAATATTTACAAATATTCGAAGCCGTCTGATCACACACTGACCGTTACTACTGCGACGATCGAAGAACTCAAAATTTCACGAAATGAAATAATGTGCAATTGTTCGTTGTTTTGCGTCTTCATATGGAATTCTTGGGTTTTAAGCTCAAATTCGACGTGATTCGTAATCAGCAGGAAATTTCCGTTTACTTAGAGCCTGAAAATTTTGTCAAAGACGAATTAAAAAAAAATTCTCCATTCATTGCCGACTTTTTCGAAAACCTGAAAGTACCGAAATTTCAAATGACGATGACTTTGCTCTGGATTGACGGATTTGGGTTTATCGAGGGCGTTTTGAAAAGCCCAGGAGTAGACTTAGAAAACGCATGCCTCTGAATTAATCCCGAGAACGTAATTTTTTCTACCGAAAAGAACACTTTGAAAATCGGCGATTTCGAGTCCAAAGGGAAAAATTGGCAACAACCGATGGTCCAACTTTGAAAATTTGAAACATTTTTGAAACTCCATCGGAAAGCAACGCAACAGCGATTTTAGCGAACCCATTAATTTATCGATTTTCAAAAAAATCTTGGACTTTTGAAATTTCATTCAGGACCCTGCGCCTCGATGTATTTTTTCTCCCGCTAATCACGAATCTGCCTGAGAATTCTCTCCTTGAAACTCAAAAATTTCAGTTCAAAACGTCGAACAACCGTTCCGACGAACTTTAATCTAGGTGCAAATTCCCCAAAATGTGTGTTTTTCGTCCAAAACTCGAGATTGAAGGAAAAATAATATTTAATTGCTCGAAGTGAGAAACGCAGCGGGAACAAAACTTTCACGCGGCTTTCGCAGTCTCGTCGGTGCGATTTCTTAATTAAGAAACTCACCCTCGCTCATTATTATTGCGGTCGGCGTTTCCTGTAGCGAATCATACACACAGCCTACAGCCCCAGTTGAGAACTCTTTCATCGCTTTATATACATGGCATACACATAGAGGATCAGCGAAGAAAACGAGTATACGCAGCGAAGAAACGATGGATGCAACATCCACGGATATATCTTGTAGCAAATACGTACGACTGCCATGGAGAGTTCTATACATATACGTCTATACAACGGAGGCCGGCGTATACATAACGTTCGAGAAAATTATTTTTCCTCGTAGAAAAGAAAGAAGAAGATGGAGGCGGCGTGAGAAGGTGGAGTAAACGAGAGTTTCGTATAAATGAGAGAGAGAGAGAGAGAGAGAGAGAGAGAGAGAGAGAGTACGCACGTGGCAGTAACTGCCTCACGTACAATGCTTCAAGGATATAGCAGTATAATAATGGAAGGAGGTAGAACTGGTATAGCTATGCTTTCTTCATTTTCTCTTTTTCTTCTCCTTTCTTTTCTCTCTACGAGTGAATTCCTCTCGCTAAGGGAAAAATACCCAACGCAGAGCGAACAAAAAAAAAAAAATAATCACAGGCAAAGAAAAAAAAGATGGAAAAATTCCAGTTATAACGATACTAGACACCCCCGATTGTTGAAAATCGTAGATAAAACAATAATTGATCGTAAAAATATTTTTGTTAATCACCAGATGTAAGAAGACGTAATCACATGTCGTTTCTTGTAACTTCAAAAGCGTTACGATCGTTATTTTATAAGAAGCCAAATAATGATAATTGTTATTGCGTTTACTTGAGTACTCCATTATTTCGTGTCAATTTTCGCCTCCGTCTATTTATCTCACCTCCGAGTTTGACCATACCACATTCTCCATAATTAAGCACCGTCATATCCACGCATATTCACACCCCGAGGCATACATAATATAAGTCTCCATATAGAGGCGAATAATACCCGGAGCACATTCGCGGACTCAACAATTAGAGGGTATAGCTGGGGAGGAGGAGAGCCTCTGCGAGACAATTTCGTAATGTCACGAAGCTTTGGCTAGCAAAGGGGCGAATATATATTCTTGAAATATATGTGCGTGTGTGTGCGTGTGTGTGTGTGTGTGTGTGTGTGTGTGTGTGTGTATGTGCGGTTATGAGCTTTTGAAGAAACTCGAGCGAGACTGTCGTTGTCGCGGTTCGTTCTCGGGATGACGAGATGGGTTCGCTTGTCGTCAACAGAGGAGCAGGGTATGATCCTTAAAGGTATGCGTAGTGTATGCACTTTTCATACGTACACAGTGTATTCCAGGTGAAATTAACGGGTTAAAAATGTTGATAGTATCCATATTTTTTACAGATTTTTTTTTCCCGCTATATCTTTCATTCGGTAAAATTTCCTACAAGCTCACAAGAATACTATATCGGATCTGAAAAATAGTACAGTGGTTGCTTACCGAGCGATAAAGCGGTCGTTTGCACGCCGAGTATGAAGTTGAGCACCGAGGCAGAGCCGAGGTGTTCTCAACTTCATACGAGGCGCAAACGACCGTTTTCTCCGAGGTGAATACTATACTATTTTTTACAACAGCTGAGCAAAAACAGCGAGTTTTCATCCGAAAACGAGGACCGGCAATCGACTGGTTTCCATCCTCGTTTGCGGATGGAAACTCGCTGTTTTCGCTCCGCTGTTGTAAAAAAAATGTTAGCCACAACTCAGAATAGGAAAACAAAAGTCAATTGACACTGGATTTTTGTGGGTTTCGTTCAGATTTTAAAAAAATGGCCAATCTCTCGTTTCTCGTAAAATTCAACACAAAAAACGAACAAATCGTCGAGGGTAAAGATAATCTTTTGGCTTAAGGGATTAGGTACACTTGCAAACATTGTTTAACAAATTTTTAGGGAATGTTTTTTTTTGTCATGTGAAGTGAATTTGTTGATTTTTCTGACTACACATGAATTGTTTTTCAATTTTTTTATTATTTTGAAATTTTGTTTTTCGGAAATTTGTAAAGGTTGTATTTACGAAACTATTCGTTCAATGCCCTGGAAACGTCTTAATTGTAATATGCAACGTTTTTACGTAAACATATCTAAAATTCACGATTTTTCCTTTATTTTTCAAACTTAAAAAATTTTCGATAACCGAAATTTCAAAATGATAAGAAATTTTTTTTTAAATTCATGTGTAGTCAAAAAAATCAACAAATTCATTTCACGTGTAAAAAAAATGTTTCCCTAAAAATTTGTTAAACAATGTTTTGTTTAAACAATTTATTGATAACTTTTTGGCATTATTATTATTCAAAATTAAGCTTCTTATCGTCTTTATTGTGGTTGAATTTTTTCCGATTTTTATCTTATCATAAAGTATGCAACATTGTCGACGAAAGTAACTTTTGGTTGGGAAGGTGCGTCCGATCATTTTGACTCCGAGCCATCGATGCGTATAAACATATAGTTCTCAAAGTATATCAGGTATGTATATATAATAATATACGCGTAGAAAGGATGATTCGTAGAGAACCCGACGGGTATTTGCGGTCTTTTGCGAGGCGAACGAGAGAAGAGAGCCATCTTGCAAAATTGGTAATTTTGAGGCAATAAAAGCCGGAGGACGAGAAAGAGGGAAGATAGCGACCAGCAGCGGAAGAATATCACCCCTCGTTGAGAACACAACGACGAGAGAGTCTCTCCAGCCTCTTCAAGTGTTGCACGACGAAAAAAGAATACCGCGAGCGCAAAAGTACGAGACTAAAAAAAAAACCAAGTAGCAACGAATTGCATGATAAGATTGTCCGTACTTCTTTGTATCCTATAAACACCATGGAGATTCCCGTGTGACTCGATCGTTTTAGGGACATTAATATTAACATGATGTAACACAAATGATAAAAATAAAAGTATAATAAACAAATCGCTTGAGTCGACAAAATTTTTTCGTAAGATTATCGCATTTATCTCTTGTAACTTTAATATCGTATTCAATTGTTTGCAACAAAATTTATTTCGTGGATGCAATTTTAATCGTAGAGACTCGATAATTTATTATCCGACCTCACGGTCGGTTGTCGGCGGGGGAGGGGGGGGGCGGAAAAATTTCTTCGATTTTTCCACACTTGTGTATTGCGTCGGAGCGTCTTCAAGGCGCAACGGAGAGTCTATCTATCTATTCGAGTTGCAATCAATACATGTCGGTCTATACTCGAGGCTGTAGCGAGAGTCCCTGGTTCTCCCTCTCTCTCTCTCTCTATATATACATAGACCTAGACCACCTATTCGGTACGCGAGAGGGTAGGATCTACCCCCGAGCATTCTCTTCCCGTTTTTTTTCCTTTCCTTCTTCCGTTCCTCGCATCTCAGCCCGCAGGGCTTCCATCTCTTCCCATCCCTCTCCTTCCCAACCCCTTAAACGTCTCGCAACGCCCTGTCACTGACACGACAGACGTCTGCCAGCTCCGTTTTTCTTTTGCACTCATCCGTCCCGTTGGATGTCTCTCATCCCTCCCATGCATCCTATCTCCTTCATCTCGTCACGTGTTTTTGTGCATCCATCTATACCCACACACACACACACACATCGTAAAAAATCCATGAGCTTTTACCATTTAAAAATGACTCGGTTAACTTCCAAAAATCCACTACGCAAAGTATAAATACGAATTTCGTATACCTCTTAGATCGGTAATGAATAATAATTATTATTATTCTTGTAGAAAAAAAAAAATACGAACGCAAGTATTTTTCCGGTGAAAAAAAAATCATTTCCCGCACGATACATGTAAAATTACATCATACTATAGCGCAAAGATATTGATAGATAAGAATGAACAACCCTTATCCGCACACACACACACACACACACACACACACACACACTTGATACGACTCCCATAATCCCCCTATCCAATATCCCATGTTACTTATAATCAGTATATAATGAGGGCAACATCGTTCAATGACCCCGCGTCTCTCGCACCCTCGCTCCCCCCCTCCCGTTTGATGTAAAAATAACAGTAGCCCGAACGTTATTGGAGCGTAAATGCGAGTAAAAAAGATTGTCGAATAAAAAAAATATATATATTTATCGGGAAGCGCAACGGCTGAAGATATTCAACGCTATATGTTTATATACGTGTACAGGATAATAATAATGAGATAGGTAAAAAAAAAGGTTGAGAAAGGGCTGGAACGTTTCTCATCACCATATCGTAATCACCACGCGATTGCCCTATACTGACTGTGTGCGTACAAGATTCGAGCTCTCGAAGGGTTTGCTTTACCCCCGTGCTCTCTTATCATCGCGCTACCGAACGCGATACCCCAAGACGATTACCACCTTATTTCTCATCATCGTGCAGGATCATCGTTCATTGGCGAGACGGCCGCGAGAAACGAGATGAGAAAATAAAGGACGCACCGAGGATAAATTTTAATGTATATATATATATATATGTGTGTGTGTATATTACAATAATAAAGGGGATGATGCGCGAGAAGTCTCTCGCACCGCTCTTAGCCCCGAAGTATATAGTTAGGCTCGTATTACATTTACGCGACGTGCCGTATTAATTTATTATCACCGGCAATACATTCACGAAAAGTCCATGATACCCCATGTACCCTTGCGGCTACAGGAGAGGAAAGTGATTAAGGATGTACCGGTCGTACAGTCATCTTCAAAAAGTAATCAATTTACAGGAAAAAAAAAAAAAAAAAAACAATTATTCTTTCTACCATGTCTTTTCAGGAAGCAACTACACGCTGATTCTCCTTTTAGCCATTAGCACACACGGAGAATTTGGGAAAAATATAAATTTAAATTGTCAAGAAATCGCAACGTGATAATAAATCATCTCGAACGCAATTAACTCCGAACTTTAGGGTAAAATTATTATTTTCTTTTTCTCGGGCTCAGTCTGAAAATATAAAGTCAAGAGTGGCATGCTTAGCATGATCATCTGACTGGCGATTGCACTATGTTTGCGATTGCTAGATATAAAAAAATGTTGGAAAGGCACCCCGTGATCGATTTTCACGAAGATTTTGGCTATGACTGTACGACGTGTACATCCTTAAGGGATAAGTCGTATAGGGGCTTGGCGCATGTGACTATCGCTATTTCTATATTGCGCTACGTATATAACGAAGCACGATGACTCTGCTCCCGTTACAGGCGCTAAGGTAATTATAACTCAACTCTGGACGCGCGCGCGCGGCCTCGCTATACTCCTCCGCGACATGCGAAACTATGCAAAGCCAATCTAAGCTCTCGTACCCACGAGAGTGAGAAAGCTCTCCACGCGCACTCTCTCTTGACTTTACGCGCGTTTCCTCTCTCTCTCTCTCTCTTTCTCTCTGGTGATTTACTTTGAGAAACAACTATACCGTGACAATCTCCCTAGCGGAAGGTACAGGTTTAATCGTGACACTCACGAAGACGAGCGAAAAAAATTCAGATTTTATGTCCTCATTTTAATATATTAACGAATAGTTCTATTTTCGTTGCAATATTCAATAATAATAATATTTATATTTTTTTTGTAACATTCCATTGAAAATAGTCAATAATTTTGTTTACCCGATAGTTTTTTTTTTTTATAATAAAGGACTAAAAATGACGTGATTGTTTTCACAAAACAGGGTGGAAAAAGCACTTTTGAAGATTGGCTGGTCGCAAGACAGCTCGGAAGGCTTGAAAGCCAAAAAAATTCTCATTTAAAGATGCAGTCTCGGGTCCGTAAGATTATTTATTCCTTTCTCAATGTCCATATATTAAATACCTTTGTGTATTACGATCATTAATTTTGATTACACCATATATTATTCATCATTTCGCCTACGTTCTTGAATTTTGCCACCAATTTAGGTGCTAACTGAAACGCGAACCGTCCGATTTCGATCATCCTTTGCTACTGTTGTGTCTCTGCCATACGTATTATATATAAATATATATCGTTGCGATTCTCCAGTGTCAGAGGATGGATCGAGGTCTCGTGACTATCAATCCTCGTTCGGTGTTCGAGGAGAAAACCGAGGTAACAACGCGTGTGTTGTATATATAGGTTTATGGATTGCAAGAGACATTGCACTCTCTTCGAACGTATATATACACCACAATGAAGATATGGGTATAGATATTTATAGAGACGCAGGGTGTAGAGACCAGTTACGGTGTGGCATAGCTGAAGAGCAATGTCCACCGATTATTCACTTATAAAGTTTGCACCTTGAGCAAGGGGATATAGTCGAGTCATGTGGTATTTCCCTTGTTGGACAAAGTATATATGTGTGTGTATGTGTGTGTGTGTGGACAAAGCTCGGTTTACGTATAACACAATAGGATGTATGGATCGAATTAATTTCACGAGATACCACGGGGTTGAACAAACTGTCTTTTGGAAACATTCCAAGGCGTGAAATGATCGTTTTTATTCGCATTAAAACGTAAAATTTCATCGTTGTATCCCTTATAGACGATAAGTCAAGTCGTACGATATAAGAAACGATTGGGTGAGAAAGAAGAGAAATGAGAAAGAGGAGTGAGAGAATGTGTGCAACGACGTGAAATAGGATTGTCGATATCCCCCCGCAGACGAAGTTCGTTTGTCCGATACTTTTTCCGATACATTAAACCGCGAATTTGTGACTCGAGATATTATCCGTGAGAACGTTTTCGCAGGATCTCTCGAGCGACGAATTTAAGATTAGCAAAATTGCATTTTACAGTTCTATGGGCATCTCTGGGGTACATAAATTTGCAACTACGGTGACAATTTTCGAGGGTCGTCCGAGCTCTCCCCCTCGAACGTCTCTCGCCAACTTTTTTCTTTTGCATTCTTTTTCCAACCTCTCTTCTCTTTCACCAACTCGATCATTCTGCAAATTTGCTCATTCTCCACATTTCCATTTCTCTCTCTCTCTCTCTCTCTCTCTCTCTCTCTCTCTCTCTCTCTCCTCTCTCTCTCTCTCTCTCTCTCTCTCTCTCTCTCTCTCTCTCTCTCACTCTCTCTTTCTATGTCTCGATCTCTCTTGTCTTTATTATTTATCTCCATCGATCCTATCTCTATTATTTCCCTCATCGCTCCAGAGGAAGGCGATTTCACGTACAGGATACAATATAGATGTCTATGTGTGACAATGTACGCAACAAAGGCATAAATTTATCGAAAAAAAGCATGCAAATTAAGAATTTGCAGTTTGCTTCCTCATAGAGGAAGCTTTGTGAGCAAGATAAAATAATGAGGAAGCAATATTGAAATTTCTAATTTGCACGCTTTTTTTCGGAATTCGATTTCGTAAAAATGATTTTTTTTCTGAATTCGATTTTACAAAAAGTTTTTACTTGATAGCTAAAAATTTATGAAATTTAGAGCGACCACAGACATTTTTAAAAAATTCAAAATTTCACAAAATCTGAACCCGTTCATGGATGATCGACAAATTCAATACTAAACGTCTATATATGATATGAATCGTTATATATGTATGGGGTATTGAATAAAAATAAATCATGTTAATTTATTGCTTGGAATAATAGAATATTATCGTAAAAATGTATCTATAGTTATGTAAAAACTGTACGGGTTATACGAATTTTCCGTGAATCACAATTTTCAAACAAATGATAATTAAACAATATACCCGCTCGGATAATATTGTAAAAAATTAAGATACTCGTGTAGATAAATAACTAATGTACGATGCAAATTTCATCATCATGCTCATCTATATGGGAGAGCTATAATGTAACGCATCTTCTTTTTTGCGTAAAATTTTTCTCAGCTTTATTGGCCTGTAACTCACAAACTAGTCACGCCCATATTCGTTCAAGAATATTATTTTATATTTTTGATGACAGAATTTTCTGGCAAAGTTTCATTGAAATCGAGTTTGACTAATAATGTATATTCCCACGTTATCTCTTTTTCTTAAGCCATTACGCGCCTTTAACAACAAATTTAAGAAAAAAAATCAGAAAATTTGTAGACAGTACGTTTCTTTACAACACACGAACACACGAACACACGAACACACGAACACACGAACACACGACAATAACGACCACACGACCACACGACCACACGACCACACGAACCCACGAACGCACGAACACACGAACGCACGAACTCACGAACGCACGAACGCACGAACGCACGAACTCACGAACGCACGAACGCACGAACGCACGAACTCACGAACTCACGAACGCACGAACGCACGAACGCACGAACGCACGAACGCACGAACGCACGAACCCACGAACGCACGAACGCACGAACTCACGAACCCACGAACGCACGAACGCACGAACGCACGAACGCACGAACGCACGAACGCACGAACGCACGAACGCACGAACTCACGAACCCACGAACGCACGAACGCACGAACGCACGAACGCACGAACGCACGAACGCACGAACGCACGAACGCACGAACTCACGAACGCACGAACGCACGAACGCACGAACGCACGAACGCACGAACGCACGAACGCACGAACGCACGAACGCACGAACGCACGAACGCACGAACGCACGAACGCACGAACGCACGAACTCACGAACGCACGAACGCACGAACGCACGAACTCACGAACTCACGAACGCACGAACGCACGAACGCACGAACGCACGAACGCACGAACGCACGAACCCACGAACGCACGAACGCACGAACGCACGAACGCACGAACTCACGAACCCACGAACGCACGAACGCACGAACGCACGAACGCACGAACGCACGAACGCACGAACGCACGAACGACGAGAGTAAAAGTCGTGGAAATCGTATGTGGGCATTTTACGACGGTTGTTTCTCCCTCGTTTAATTTGCGACGAAGGAACGCGTGAAACTGAAAAGTTTCGAGCTATCGCATCACCGAAGTATACTACTGATATATGGATTTTGCTTAAACACATGAGCCAAGAGATATACGAGTATATGCAGAGCCTTGCATCGTGTGCAGGCTGATTCAACAAGTATCAGTCACTGTACAATTAAATTATACTTACAATTCAATTCGTCATCGATCGTAAAATTTTTTAAATCTTACCAAATCGTTCAACGAATTCACACGCTTGTACGGTTTGCTCCATCCCCAATCACCGAATAAAATATTAATTACCAAAATAAATTATAGCATCTCACTGAAGCTTTACGGTACATTGACTCGTCACAATTTTAGCAATTTTACAATATGCTTTGATGCTAAAAATGTGCACTAAAAATGAAGATTCAGTCATTTAGTTGACTAAGAATATTTTCAAGATACTTCACAGGCACGCACCTTGTAGATTCGATAAATAAATTATTGTCAAACTCCCAGGATAATCGTATTTTCCGAATTTCCACGGAATTCGACCTTGTAACAATGGAGGAGTTGCTAAAAAAATGAATGATAAGGAGTAATATTTGTCTCTCGTCGTTATCAAAGTGCTGAAGAACGGTTAATTTTCATAATGTGAGATATAAAATGAAATATATCCATCGTCAATAAATATTGAAACAGCCAGTACACGAGTACAATGCATTTTTTTTTTTCATCGCAAGCACGGCGTGCAATATATCAGAGTACGTGTACTCGCGCACCTAGAGCGTGAAACAAGCATAGTCGCGAAAAAAAAAGCGATGCAGAAAAGAGAAAGGGATTCCGTGTGAACAAACAAGACTCTGGGAATCACTTTATCGTGAGTGCTGGCACATCTACGACGACGATATATAACTCGAAAGATGTATACCCCATTTGCCCGGCGTTGTGGCTGTTCGAAGAGCCGAGAGTGTCGTCGAGAGATACCCAAACGGGATGAGGGAGCAAAGGAAAATCGATGCGAGAGTAATGTTCAGTGATGTTATAACGGGTTGGTATTATGCTGCATGGACTGAGCAGGTAGAAAAAGACATCTTTCATTAATATCCATATCCACGCTCATTTCACACCCCCTCTCTTCTCGTTGGTACGATGTGATTATTTTTCTGTCCCGCATTATTTGCGCGTCTCGCGGCAAGGGAATATATATATATATTTTTTTTTTCATTTTTTTTAATCATTGGAAAAAGTACGAGAATATAAATGAGTTACTGTGGACGATGGAACGGATGAAAATGTTGGACGAAGGAAAAAGATTTAACGATCCTAAGATTTGAAAAAAAAAAAGAATGTAATGTAAAAGTGCAGTGACAAAAGAGCTGCTCTGGATGAAACGCATCCTCTTGGCGAGTCGTAGCCGAGCTTTAATAATCAAGTCATGCGAACATCGAGTTCTCTATCCCGTGTGTGTTCATTTTGTCTCAGCGGCCACATCACACCGCGGAATTGTTTCACAAGCGCGCGTGGATGAGCCAACGCGACCCGTGAAGCAAAAGAAACGAAAAGCATCGCCAAGAACAACGCGACAGAGGTGTGCGGCATATGCGAGGCTGAAGCACCACCACCCCTGTGTGCTTATTCACGTACCTCGGGGTGCTGTTAAGCTGGATTTTTTATGCGGTCCAACCGCGCCCCATTGCATTATGTATAGGACCCTCGGAACCGACCTGATCCTATTACGTTAAGGACGTACAGTCGGGCCAAAAAATCTACCGAATTAACGAAATTTTTTTCTACAAACTTTTCAAGATCGTGATAGATTTTCGTGTAGGGGTCTCAGTGTGCTATGACAATTGGGCAGGAGGAGGAGAATGTGTCTCGGTTCATTGAAAATTCATACTGATTTTTATTTTCCATAGCTCTCGTAATGCTAACTCACGAAAGCTGTTGAATTCTGTTTACTATTTTTAAAAAAATGAAATCCATTGGTTCATTATATTCATTATTAAATTTTATATAAGTCCTGTATGAGTCGATATAGTTGTTCATATTTTTCTATCGCCATAGCAAATTCAAAGCGAGAGGATAGGTATAAACGTGAAACTTAAGATGAAAAGTCCAGTACTTTTTGGCGACGATTGTACTTAAGGAGGTTCTTAACATCAATTGGGTGCGGCAAGGGGAACGTGATGGCGCGGCGCGGGCGACGTGCCGGGCAGGTTGCGTTCGGCATTTGTTTCGCCACATACGTTTTCATTTTATTAATTTGCCATTACTCACGCTTAATTCTGTTTACAAGTATATTTCACAATCTTTCTTTATGAAAAAAACTTTCTTTATGGGCAAATTATATCTATGAAGGCCTAATCTGTCGTTTGAGCGGTTCTTCGGTGAAATGTTACCGTTTTTCCACTCCTAAAATAATCTCCAATCATAGCTTCGAATACTTCTCCCATAAGAGCCCACGTATAAGCGGCATGTTTTTTTTTTCTCTTCAACTATGTGGTCAAAAAATCTGAAATAATTACGGTGTATTCCTAGTACCAGCACAAACCTCCCCTCAAATTTTAGAATCATTCTTACCGTTTTTCGCTGGGTTAAGAACCTCCTTAAATTTTATATAAGAGATAATCATGTGTGAGTCGATATAGTTGTTCATATTTTTCTACCGCCATAGCAAATTCAAAGCGAGAGGATATAGGTACAACGTGAAACTTAAGATGAAAAGTGTCCAGTACTTTTTGGCTACGATTGTACTTAAAACGAGCTTTATACGCGCGTAAGGCAATGTCCTTCGTTTCCAGGATATCGCCGAAAAACGAGCGGAGAAACACACGCAGTTGGAATATTTTAAGCATTTTCTCAACGAGTCACCGATAATTATCCGAACGAATGTCATGTCCATCGATCACTCTGGTTCAGCTTCACAGGGCATATAGCATATATTGTTCATTAATATAGAAGACTTTGAAAATTATAATTCAACTCGATGATTTCGTATATACGAATGTGAAAACTTTGCGGCATGGAGCATTCACAGAGAATACCAGGTATTCCTCAGTGACGAAGCTTCAAGCTTTCCATATACACGCTCGGTAACTTTGTTCTCGATAGGGATTGCGGTTCTTGTCGAGCTCGAGGGCTCGAGAGAAAGTGGAAACGGGATAGATGGTCCGAGAGCAAAGTAAAGCGCGAGAGAAACCCGAGAGTATGAGAGAGTACGAAACAGGGGAGGAAGCCTCACGCCATCGGTGGTATCAAACTTTCTGCTTGATACATCGAAGCTCCGACGGCAACTTCTCGCTTCCCATTCCCCCCCAACTATGGTTTCTCCTTTCTCCATACCTCCCCCATTTCGTCCTTCTACGTCTGTTGGATTCGTCGCTGTGCCAGAGACAGTCGTGCATTCAAGCTACCCCAACAACCCCATTTCTGACCCGCAACTGATCAGCCCCTGTTGTGGTTCATGCTCGATTCGTAAAGCCCGCACGAAGCTTCCTCCTTATCCTGCATTCGCTTGCACGTTTACATCTCATCACACGCGTATATATTCCATAACCGTTAGGATTTAAAAATGCCACAGTTGGCAACCGGAAAGTCAATATGAACGAAATTTTTTTTTCAATAATTGGGGCGCATAATGTAGAGTAAGTAAAAATAATGAGGACTTATTTTTTATTTTTCGTTAAAAATGCCAGATGCACCTGTTATAGGCAGTTTAATTTCACGGATTTTGATATATATAGATATAGCGTAACATGTGTGACGTCATAATGTTATATTTTTCAATTTGTTATATTAACGGCAATTTTGATTCAAATAAAAAAATAAAAAATACGTACTAAATATTTTTTCCTAAACTACCAGATTTTGAAATAAAAAAATTTAATTTATACTCTCAATGGCCAGCATTCGTTGGGAAATTTGAAAGAATGCGAAATTGGAGCCAACGCATCGATCTCCCAATCGGGGAATAAGTTCATTGAATTTCTACGACGTAAAATCTTGCTGTAGAATCAAAAATTTTCAATTTTCGAGCCAATGACATTTTGTACCACTTGGATTACTTGATATATAACGTCATTGTACCGCAAATTCACGCTAATCGATTTTAATTTCATACAATCTGTAGACATTCTCTCAACCACTCTCGCCGTATAATGCGCTTGGACCAGTCTACGTTCCTCGTTCAAAACAACTTTCAATGGTTTATAGTGCTCGATTCACGTGACTTTATCGCCGTAGCTTTCTCAACCACCGTGTCCTATTCCCAACTCATCCAAATCTACCGCAAGCTCCAACGTCCTGAATGGCTTGTATACTCGCCGCATCCGCCATTGCTCTGCTCTATTTGTGACTCGTGAGAATGTCGCGGTTATATACTTCATTCAACTTCCCCTCGCTTCCCTCTCTAGTTCAACATGCGTGTAGCATACGTATACACGGTGAGACCGAATTGTACGAGGATTGAAAGGCGATGAACAGATATGGGGAATAACGCAGAAATTTTAGCTGCACGAGCAGAAAGTCTGAATCGACTAATGCGGTGTATGGGTTTTGTGCTTCGATGGATTTTATCATCGAAGAGGAATGACCTATATTCACTGTGGCAAACGCGAACTACGTTGTATATAGGATAAATATATACCGAGGAACGATTCCAGTGTTCTTTGGCAGATTTACAATTCTACCCAAAATTTTACTACAACCAATAACATCTCTACCAGAATTTTGGTTCACCGAACAGGTCTACCGGAATTACAGCTCTATCGGAAAGCAACTGTATATATGAGCAGTGCCTAACATCTTTAACCAATATCATATCTCTACCAGAGAATGAAACTTTCACTAACATCTCGACCCAATTACAAGTCCACCAGACAACAACTCTCGGGCGTGGCTGATGGAAAGTTGTTATCGGGTAGACTTGTAATCAGGTGGAGATGTTATCAAAAACCTAATTCTTGTAGAAATGTTATTGGGTAAAGATGTTAGGCGGTGCTCAGATCTGACGGAATTTTGCTTTGTGGTAGACTTGTAATTTTTGGTTAATCCTTTTTGGGATGATTAAATTCTGGTATAGTTTGAAAATGTTTGCAAATATGCCTGTTCTTTACTGTGTCGATTACATTTATAGTGCATGAAGAAATGTATAATAATAATTGCAACAGAGTGATTCAGAGCTTGGTAATGCACTGACCATGACGATTAATACGCTCGAGGGCGCCTTTGCGTACGGCTATCCATCGATCACGCTCTATCTCCGAGTTGCCGGAGTTGCAGGCGCCTAATAGTCTATATATACTCGCTACCGAGCTTCCCGCCAAGTTTCTTGGAAATTTCTGTTTCGATCGAAGACCGCACAGGATCATTCAAGAGGAAAAACGATCGACGAAACTTTGCACGAGGGAATTTTCAATTGATCGAATACCGCACCGGATCAAGTATAGGACTTTTTCGACTCCCTGGTTGAGCGAGCATCAAACTGAACAAATAATTTCTGCACACTATCAAAGCTCAACCACAGTTATTAATGGATTATGGGCATTTTTTTAAATTTTTTTATCAATGATGAAGAACGAAAACGTAATTGTCTCGTCCGCGTGTGCTCTTACTCCCTCTCTTTTTTTTCGCCAATACTCGAAATACGACTAGCTCCCGAGGAACGTTAAGTAAACAGCATACTTTTATATATACAAAGAATATGATCCAGTATATATGTGAAGAGACAAATCGAGTTCGTGAAAAAGAAAAGGTCGCATGACCAACGAAATGACATGGGTCGCGAAATAAAGGTTGAAAGATCTCTGGCCTATTCGCAAGCGCGGGTATTAGATTACAGATGGACGAACAACAAGATTACGGAGAGCCTTGGTCACCTTTATCCTATTTTACTGGATTCCCATTTTGTGTCCACGTGTATCGATATACCATACATATAACATCATATGTGCATGGTTCAAGCCTGTGTGTACGTAAGTCCGGGTAAGATTGGGCAAATGAAAGATGAGGGTCACGTCTATTAACCGAGAACCAAAAAGAGAGTAGATATATATAGCTCATGATAATATAACTATAACGGTTACATGTATCCACTTGTCTTGACGAAAAACACGCGAAAACCCTCCACAATGCGGTAGTTTTTTTTTTTTTTTTTGTCGTTGAAATCAAATATTATGCCACCGCTGCTGTATGTTTTTCAACTTTTTTTTTGTCCCTTGCGGAAGACGCAAGGATGGAAAATTTGGCTTCAATATAAAATGGATCGTACGTGAGAGAATTGAAAGACGGGAAAAAATTTCGTTATCGAGTCGAAAAGGTGCGAGAATGCGTATGGCGTCGAGGGAATCATTGAACCGGGGATAAAATTCGAGAGAAAACTCCGGGATGGCGTTTGAGAAAAATGCGGATATGTGTGGGTGCGTGTTCGTCGAGTATCGCATGTCCGCATAACGAAAGGTAGTTGAGTCAACCGAACCCGGTAGGGGTTCCCGAATTAAATTCCTGGGAGACACTTGAGCGTGCGGTGTTGGCTCTTGTGAATGGCTTCTGTGGGGTGACGCGAACACTATTTGTACATATATATATAGAAGGAGACAGAGGGGTAGTAGCAAGGGGAGGAAAAAGGGAAAGATGCCTGAGTGCAAGCTCATGCGGTATACCGAGGGATATGCTTGCGGAACCGATGAAAAAACGGACAGGCGGAATGTGATCTTATGGTATGTACGCGAAGCTCGCGGAGTATTCAACGAGATTTCGTTGAATTATCTCGATAATCCTAAGCTTCGTCCTAAATTTTGTTCCCAAAAATTTTTATTTCAATTCGTTCCCCGCATTAAATTTTTATTTTTATTCGTTTAACCCTTTGCGGGGCAGCGGGAAGTATACTTCCCACCTGTTTGTTCGTAGTTTTTTTTAATAAATTTCTGGTACATTTTACAGTGTAAGGTATACGTGAGCGTATTTTCATACTCTCAGGGATTCGCGTTAAGTAATTATCATGAAAAACTGTGTGAAATTGTGCTTTGATAATTTATTAAAACATTTGAAGTAAAAAAATAACCCCGTTTTTTTCAAATAAATTCGGCTGTTCTTCAACTACAAGTCCCAACAGCTTTGACAAATTTTTTACATCTATTTTACAGATAGCACTATGATATTATATTTTTTTCAGAATTTTTCGCAGGCTAGTTTTTGAAAAAAACAATTTTTTGAATACGTCAAAAATTGATATTTTTCAACAATAGTTTTTTTTATTGTATCGCACTTGTAATTGGTTATTACATGCAATACAATACGTTTTTTTGGGTCGCTGATTGCGATTCTGGCGTCAGAATTGCGACATTCAACATGGCGGCTTCAAAATGGCGACTGTATTAGTCGAAATTCGCAGTTTTTTTTTACAATTGATACGAAATTAGCTAAACGGGGGTTTTTGGGGTCGCTGATAGCGATTCTGACGTCATATTGTTGCAATTTAAGATGGCGCATCCAAAATCGTAACTATTACGGACTATATTAGTGGTTCTTCATTGAATTGGCACAAAATTTATTGTTCCATGGTTTTTTAAGGTCACTCATTGCGATTCTGACGCCAGATTGTCCAAATTCAAAATGGCGGAGCCAAAATAGCTACTATTTTGGATAGCTGAAAATGTCTGGCTACTCAGAAAGTTATTCTCGAAGTTGAGTAGCATCATGAATAAAAATGTAAATACGTAATGTACTCCCTCTTATCATGACTCAGAAATAACGACGTGGACGTGTGCGAAGAAACTAGTTCCTTTTTTTTTACATTTTTTATAATTTTGAGATTTTTTTTGCATATATTTTTTATTTATTTTATTGTGGACAGGCTTAGACTGCAATTAAATTTTGGATAGGCTTAGAATTCAATGAAAAACTACTAATATAGTCCGAAATAGTATAGTCATTTTGAATGCGCCATCTTGAATTTCAACAATCTAACGTCAGAATCGTTATCAGCGACCCCAAAAACCCCCGTTCAGCAAATTTCGTATCAATTGTAAAAAACACTGCGAATTTCGTCTAATATAGTCGCCATTTTGAAGCCGCTATATTGAATTCCGCAATTCTGACGCCAGAATCGCAATCAGCGATCCCAAAAACCTACAAGTAACCGTCGATAGTGGGAATTCGTCAGAGAGAAAAATGTGCCCCTCAAAGGGTTAAACTGTGTAACGCGACGCCTATACTGTTATTATTATCGTTATTATTTTAACATTCAACCTTCGAGTCGTAACGAGCCGTAATCTGCAACACGACAACAAACATTCTGCTCATTGTAATCTCGAAGCAAAGTTGCATGATACACAATTCTGACAATTCATTAAGCTCATACAAGGTTATAGGCGACTTGCTATCCGGAAAAAGATAAAAATAAACATGTTAAAGGTGCGTCGAGTATATATATCGTCTCAGCGCTTAAACTGCCACGTGAATCACTGCAACGGCTTTCAATTTTTTTTTTCCTCTCTTCTGTATTTATATTCGTGGCTTTTCTTTGGTTGGTTTTTTTCAACGCCTCCGCACGTTTGAATATAAGAGTGACCCCCCTTGCATACGACGATTCAACGAGGCCGACGGTGTGGAGGGGCTCAAACGCAACTCGCTAATCCATGGCCTCGATTCTCGACTTCGATATCGCGCCGATTGCGTTTGTTCAATACCGCATGCACGAGGCACGAGCTGACGATGCACGCGAATTCAAAAAAATATATAGATATATGCGCGCACAGCTCGTGTGCTCTTAAATTCCTTTCTAACGGCACTCTGACATTATAATCGCGAATTAATTTGAATATCGTGCGTGTGCGTTGTTTAATGGTGAAACATGGTGGAAAATATTGTGCGTTGAATGAGTTATGGACATGGGGAACAAAGAAAAACAAATGAAACGGCGTAAGAGAAAAATCGTATAACGCTCTGCGCAGTCTTTCGTCTCAAATCTGCGTATTATATATCGAGTCAAGATTACAGAGTAATGTGGATTCGATCGAGTTGCCGATCTTTGAATTTTCGATGCACTCGATATTTGCCGATTCCGCGAAATCGTGGAATCTGATAATAAGTGTTCACAACGTTTTTCGACATCCGGTTGTTATTTTTTTTTTTTTTTTTTTGTAAAAAGTTCGATCAATCTAAATCCGAGATTGTCGATCACGATTGCGTTTTCGATACTCCCCCACTATCGACGGATGCTTCGCAATGTTTCGTCGTCACGAAAATATCGTATATGATATATCGTGTGCAAAAAAAAAATTGCCAGCTCTTTGGTCTCAATGGAAAAATCGTGTAAATGTCAATGAAAGATAAAAAGTACACGAAAATTAACACGAGAGATTGATGCGTTCGTTTGTTTGAGGAAAAAATTAGTTACTTCGGAGATACAACTACGTCCAATGACATGATTTTAATTACGCCAGTAATGATGACGAGAAACAATTCGTATCATCGTTCACTCGAGACGAAGATCCACATCGTATACTATCTTCGATGCATTTTAATTTTTAGGAATTTGAGCAATATGATCTCCCATTTTTCGAGATCAAAACATTTGAACTCAGCTTCCGTATATGTGAGCGTGCGCACCACATATGTATACGCACTTATAGTTTGATATGCGATTGTAAAAGTAAAACGTAAGAGGCGGAATTATACGAGCTGACGAGAGATCACGAGGCTTTTCAGTGAGAGAAAAGATTATTAGCACATGAGCGTGTAAAGTCTCGACTCAATATTCATACCCAGTTCTTCGTAGATCTTACGACCGCGGACAGCTGATAATTATCAGCGCCTCGAGAAAAACGCTTTTGAACGAAAACAAAAACAAGATACATACATTTTTTTTATCTATTTATCTTCAACGACAATCTCGCGATGACTGTCAACGATGAAAATCCCGAAGACGATGAAAAATTGGAAAACAAAAATACGAAATCACAAAATGTGCTCAATGGGGAATTCATACCACCGGACGGGGGTTGGGGTTGGATGATCGTCGTTGCTGCAGGATTTTCTAACGTAAGAGTGTCTTTTCGAGTGTCCTGACAATTGATTTGAAATAATTTTGAAAGATGATAAAAATCATTCGTTTGATTTTTTGACTATTTTTTTTTTCTTCGCTTTGTGCTTGACAGTTTTGCATTTTACCGATTGTGCAAGCGTTTGGTCTGATATTCCGTGATCGATTCCATCAGCTTGGAATAAATGCATCCCAAATTACAACGATCATGAACATTAACAATGCTGTGACAGCGTGCATAGGTAAGTACGCGCGAGCTACGTGGTTCAACACTGCAAATATAGATTCACAATGTGCTCCAACGGGCAATTCATATATTTTTAATTAAGGTAGTACCTCCACGGGATAGTTAAATTAGGAAATGGACGAAATTTGGCATACGCGTTATTTAATATGTTATCCGAACATCTGTGCAATTCAAATAAGCTTGACCATCCCGAACCCGAGATATTTACACTCAAAGTTGGCTTGATTTACACGTAACGTATATGCGCCATGTATGCACAAGAGTTAGTTATTAATTAGAATTAATATTAATTAATTAGAATTAATTAGAATTAATATTATTAATATTAATTAGAATTAAATTTTAGTTTCCACGGTAGACCGTGGAAACTGTTCGGGAAGTAAAAAATTCGGGAAGATTTACCATTTAGTTTTTGAGATATTGTAAGTGAAAGAGGTACGCGCGCGAGCCTGTGAGCGGTCCGACTCTCTCTTGTTTCATGCGTGCCCGCTCACCGCGCTTCGCCTTGCCGACGTTTCCGCTTATTCCCCGCCACCGGCCGCGGAGGTACTACCTTAAGCGACGTGGAATTATAATTTTTATTATTTACGTTTAAAATGTGAAACGCGATTTTTTGAAAATAAAAAAAAACCTTGGTCTGGGACATTTCCGTGTTTGTATCTCAGCGACAGTCGTTCGAGTAGCGTAATAAATTTATCATTCGAAAGCCTAGAATATTTGTAGTGGCAAAACTAGCGTCGACGGTGATATTTGTTCCGAGCAATCAAAATCTTCTTTCCCCAAGCAGAGTGACGATAACGATAATATCATATATCGATAAATCTATCATGATTGATTAAGAAGGTTGTCTCGTTGCTCAAGGTATTAAATCTAGTGACTAATTTGAGATATTCTCGACATTAAGTATTACGCTTAAGTGTCGTGAAATCTGAAGACCCCTTAGCGAAATTTTTGGCGAGAAATTCAATACCAAGAACCGAGAATTTAACATACGGGGTCGTATGGGACAGCTACTTGCTCAGTTTTTCAAAACACATTTTTCACACAGTGGATAATTAGATCGGCCGATAAACAAAGTTTCTATTTGTGGATCAGGTATTAAGAATTTTGACGAGCCCAAAAAAACCTCGTGTCATCGGATATTTGACAAAGAAATGTTAAGAAAACTATCGCAAAACAGAACAATTCCAGTGTTATAATGTTAATTTAAAAGAGTAAAGTAATGAAAAATTTATTTTCTCCTACTACATTTTTTCATTCGTTTTCATTTTTAAAAAATATAGTTTAATGAACTATGTTCATATATTCAATTTATTCTTAGTGCATTTTTCTCAATTCCCTTGAATCATTTACGTGTTTTATTTGCATCTCGTTCGACATTTTTGCAGTTAATTGATGCATTTTGAAAATGTTCAATCATAATCTGACACGTTATGGCATTTTGAGAATTTTCGATCCACCATATTGAATTTTGTAATATCGATTTCAAATTCATGTTCAATTACCCGAAAAACTCCTCAATACTGAGTAAAATCGAAATCTGACAAGTTATGTCATTTTGAGAATTTTTGATCCACCATATAATGGATCCGCCATATTGAGTTTTGTAATTTTGACCTCAAATTCGTGTTAACCGACCAAAAAAAAACCCTGAATATAGGGTTAGAGTGAATCTGACAAGTTATGGCATTTTTAGAATTATGGATCCACCATTATTGGATTCGCCACATTCAGTTTTGTAATTTATTTCAAAACCGACATGGTTATACGAAATAAAAGGCAGAAGACGGAACAACCACCATTCTTTGAGTAGCTCCCAACATAAAACTGATTAAGTGTTCTCTGCCGAGTCAAATTACATGATATTAAATACCATAGTTCATAAACAGTCGATAGCGTAGTGGGTGTAGCGTGTTAGGTAAATAGGTAGGATAGGTAGGTAGGTCCTAGCTTCGAGTCCCAGTCGAAGAGGAAAAATCCTATCAAGAAAAATCGGTGCAGGATTTTTTTTTTTTTCCAGTGTAACTCTTCTATGTGCGTATGGAACCATTTTGCAAATGATATATTTCATTTTTTTTTATATTTTGGAATAATAAAGTTTGAAAAAATAATATAGTTGCCTTGAATAGATATTTATTTGAGTCAAATACATTTTTGTTAAATGCAAATTTAAAAAATTGTTGATTTAAATAAACATTTCATACGTTCGCAATAAAAAATATAGTTGAATTCAATAAACAGTTATTTGGTCCAAATAACTGGACTATTTTTTGCAACTAGGCAAAAAATAGTCGAATCAATTTTTAGAAAAATATTTACAATAAATATAGAGTCCTATTAGGCCGTGAGACAAAGAAAAAAATTTAGTTAGAACAAATAGACTCTATATTTGAATCAACTAGATCTTTTTTAGTGGGTGTCGGCAACACCGCATTCCCTGCCATGTACGAAACAATGTATGTGTGAGTAACACTTTCATTCCTATATACGTTTCGAATTTGTCTCAAGCCGGAGCTAAGGATTTCAATTCTTCTACATGCATAACTATTCTGTTTATAGTGACCAAAAAATTGTATCTTCCATTAGATGAGGTTTTATTTGCACATGAATTCAGGAGGTTGAGACCATCCGTATGAACCACGGTACACGAACCGACTCGTATACACGAAAAATGCAGTTTTGCCCAGTGATGCACTTGTGAAAATTTATACTACAGCTGTTGATACCCCGATGATGTTAAATCAAATCAGTAACCAAAAATAAACCCACCGTACAATTTATTTATATTTAAATCATTTTTCATGGGCATATATCGCAATTAGTAAAATTATTTTTAGAATGTTAGAGGCCATTGGTATCGATTCATTTTAAATGGTTGGTGAATATGGAAACACGAAAAAAAAGGGAATAAACTGAGAATATTCAGAAAACAATTCGGATGAAACAATAATCATTGTAGATTGTAGATAAACAAAAAAATGTCAATCAACGATTTATTCGAGAAACTTAAATAAAGTTAAGGTCGAGTAAAATTAAAAAACACCAAATTTACATCAAAATATTTTCAATTATGTGATAAAATTGTATGCAACTTGAGAATTAGAAGAAAGATCTTGATCAAGTGAATCTGGAAAAAAAATTAACTGGGTCACTCCTTTTATCTTACGGGAATCCATAATTGTTCGATAGACTCGATCTTCAAGTGTCTCGCGCTTTGTTCCAGTCGGATAATCTACGACATCATTCATGTGTGCATGTGTGTGCGTAAGTTTATCTCAGCTAGTCATGGTATAGCGGAGATTATTGCGTTATTATCATTCGTGTGATCCACAATACTTGATTGGTAACGGATCACGCGAGAAACGTCGTATCGTGTAGGCTAATTCATCGAATGTGATAAAACGAATCTGGTGCAGGGTCGTGTGTCACGATGACAGCACACTAAATCTTGAAAAACATATTCAATGACTTCGAGTTACTAATTACTTTGACGTCCCCTCCAATCTCATAATTATTATTTTAAAAATTTATTTTCTTTCTTCTTTATTCATTCGTTTCTCCATTGATATTTCTGGTATTCCTTGTTCATCAACCGACGATACAATTGTGTTTTAGTCATCAATTTTGTTATTTGTTTTTGGATTTATTACAAAGGCAATGGTTTTTGTTTTTGTTTCAAGGTCTGGCTAATGGTCCACTCTTTAGGAAATATAGCTATCGTGAAGTGTCATTCGTGGGTGGACTTGTAACTGGTATATCGATATGCGCCCTATCATTCGCCACGACTTTTGAGACTGTACTTATATTTCACTCCATTCTATATGGTAAGCGAATGAGAATTACTTCGAAATAATAATAATAATAATAATAATAATATTTTAGAGTTCAATTTTCCAAATTGCAAAATTTCACGTCAGACTCTCGTAAGCCACGCGGCGATGCAATTGTGTCCGATTGTGTACGCGATAATAGTTCGAGTCTTAACGCGAATCAATCTCACGATGGAAAATATTCATAATTTTTTGCGCAATAATGCATGACGTTGGAATTCTAGTGAACGTATTAAATGCAAATTAAAAATTTATTTGCATGAGTCGCGCACGGCCGTTGAATCGATGAAATAATTATTTAAGTATTGATCAGCCTCCGGTATAGGTATATCGATGTCGTCTAGCGCACTGGCCCTGAACACTTACTTTAAGAAAAGGAGAAGAATAGCGACTGGATTCTCGTGGACTTGTACCGGCCTCGGACCAATTATAATGCCACAGGTATCACGATAATAATTAACAATCAATAATTATAATTATAATCAAAGATTTAAAAATATCAGAAAAACTTCGTTCTCTCGCTGTGAGAATTGAATGAAAGAAAAAAAATGAGTTCGTACATTCTCTTCGAGATTAATTATCCTCTGTTCTGCATGACAAATGTATAACTAGCACGGAAAATATATATATAATCGGCTATGAAATGACGTATCGATCGCTCATTGCAATTTCCCCTCCGAATAAATTTTTATTCGATTCTGTTCATGGCAATAATCCATACAATTATCGGTCTGACTTGAACTGTATGATGAATACACGTTTGATATACCGAAGGTTAAGTAAGGCTATATATATGCTCGTGGGAAGATTGCGGAAATAATTTTTCAAGTTTTCATCACTTTTTGACAACATCGCGAATTTACTGCGCGAATTTTTCACCTGAATGGAATTAGACACAATTATTTTATCCGACAGATAATAACGATATTAATGCCGATCTACGGAATGTCCGGAACTGTTCTTCTATACGGTGGTTTCGCCTTTAACGCGGTGGCTTGCGCACTCCTGCTGCAACCCGTCGAAAAACACGCGAAGAAGGACACGGATTACAATGTGATAAAAGCTGCTGCCCGAGCAGACATTATCGAGGTATCATCATATCGAATAATATGAAAAATAGTAACGATAAATTTTTTCTATAAACTTCGGTACAACCTCCATTTTTATTTATTTATTTTTTCTAATTTTCGTCCCTACTATATTAATATATCGAGGACTTAGGACCAAAAGAGCGTAACCCACTTTTTTTTCGACAATTCATTACCTTACTGTCATAAGGGCGTATCCACAAATTTAACACGGAAGTTCCATAAGAGCAAAATTAATCAGCCTATACAGCCAGAAGGGCTTAAGCCCACTACAATACTGCCAGAAAGGCGTAACCCGCAATAAAAATGGGTTACGCCCTTCTGACTGTAAAAAGGCGATTTGATTCCGGAAAAAAATTATCACTGATCTGCCAGAAGGGCGTTACCCTCAAAAATTGAAAACACGATGTTCACCTTACTAGATGAGTGTAACGATGCCGTTTATATAATTCTTTTCTCATGAAAAGAAAATATATGACAAAAAAATTGAGAAATTAAAATTGAAAAAAAGAAATTATGATAAATCGAATCATAGAATGAAAATTTGCGATTCTTTCATAATTACAGTGATGTTTATATTATAAACTTCACTGTAATATGACCGCAGCCTTGAAAGAGTGGCAGATTTTCATTTTATAATTCATATTATCACAATTTCCTATTTTTCATTTTTTCATTTCAACTTTGTTGTTACATAATATTATATAATTTTTTCATACGGTGACTTCTAGTCTTGCCCTTCCGGCTGTAACAAGATTATCAAATTCCAAAAACGGCAATCTTACACACATCTAGTAAGTAAATCTTACACACATCACGTTTTCAATTTTTTTTGGGGTAACGCCCTCCTGGCAGTAAGTAGGCGATCGAAATTCGAAAAAATCTGACCGGTTATCCGCCAGAAAGGCGTAAGCCACGAAAAATTAAAAAAAAAGAGGTTTACGCCTTTCTGGCTGTAAGCAGGCGATTTAAATCCGGAAAAAATGATCACTGATCTGCCAGAAGGGCGTAAGCCACTTTTTTTTCGGGTTACGCCTTTCTGGCAGTATTGTAGTGGGCTTACGCCCTTCTGACTGTAGGCTGATTAATTTTGCTCTTATGGAACTTCCGTGTTAAAGTTGGGGACACGCCCTTATGGCAGTATAGACTGTTTTTGTGGGTTACGCCTTTCTGGTCCTAAGCCCTCGATATTATTGTAGATAATTTGATTAATCAGCGGATTTTTAATTTGATATTTACTAAACCGTAAATAAATGGTATGGACTTTTTTTTTTTTAATTAGCTCAGATAATGTGCTTTCGTCAAATGTAACGTTTCGAATGATTCAGGAAAAAGCGAAAGAGACAGATGTCCCGAAGGCATTGTCATTCGAGGATATCGCACGTGACGATAAGCTCGCAAATTTCATTGACAATCGTTTGAGTCAACGTTACGGGAGTCAGTATCTCTATTACGACGACGAGGAGGACGGAGCTTCGGGAATCGATGTGATCGATGCTTCGGGAACTCCAATGATGTCACGTGCCAACGATGGCTGGTAGAAATTCATTAGAATCTTTTTTTTTTTTTTTCTCGAGAACTCGTTTTTTTTTTCCAACAATGAAAATGTGGGTTTGACACGTGTTAGGTTCTCAAAGAAAAATGCCTCGTACGTATCGTTGGCTTCGGGCAAGAACCTGAGAAGGGAACGCTCGCAATCTACGAGTCGGAGACCCTCGACAAGTCTGAGCAGACAACCGAGCGTCAGGACTCTGAGCGGAGGGAATTCAGTGAGGAATTTGAGCAGGCAAGTTATCACGGTACATTGATAATTGTAACACGATTTTCCGCAAAAGTAAATTAACGCTAATGATTGTATTGCTTCAAGACGGCCGAAAGGTCAAATTAAATCCCTGAAATTATTTCAATACCGATGAGCTACAGATATTTTTTTTTTTTTTGTGATATTCAATATATTCCGTATGAAAATTATATAGCGACACCGAGGGATGGAAGAGAAAGGTATCGAGCCCGATGATCGGTGCACCCCAGCTCATAATAGTTAACGAGTCCTGCGAGTCGGAGGATCAAAATTCAATGATCAAGAATAACGATTGCCCGAAGGAAAATGCCAACGATGACGAGACGAAACTTCGTCTTTTAACGAGGCAAAAGTCTTCGACTGGCAACGAGATCATGAAGGTAAATGAAATGAGGCTTGAGAAATGTAAGAGATGTAAATGTGACAATATGCGATCGGACAAATTGTCCGCTGAGGGGAAACCTCAGCGACTGTGTCGAAAAAAAGAAAAGAAACACTTTTTAAATCGGAATTTCGGCTTGTGATCGAAAAGCCGATTTTCTCTTTCTTCCCAATTGTCTCGATCAGGAAAAACGTGAAGCCTCCTTGGCTTGGCACACCCGTGCATTTAACGCCATCATCGTGTTCTTCGATCTCGATCTACTTCGCGATCCCGTCTACGTGAATCTCATGCTCGGCCTAACGCTCGCGAACTTTGCTGAACTTAATTTTGCCCTATTGACACCATTCATACTGGGTGAATATGGTTTCGAGAAGATCGAGGTTGCCATGGTCATGTCGGTTCTCGCTGGTGTTGATGTATCCATGAGAATAACGATACCATTCATAGCCACGAAAATCGGATGGCAGAACAGGACGTTCTTTCTCATTGGGATTGGGAGTATGGCAGTCGGACGAATCAGTGAGTGAAGAATGTTTTTTTTTGTCTTTAAGGTAGTCCTCGTGCCAATGCGTTTTTCATAAGAATTTGTTGAAATTTATAGTGGACGAAGAGAATGCTAGTACCCAACTTCTCGTGAAATTTGAAGCAGATTTACCGTTCCTAACTCGAGATATTCAATGTCAAAGTTAACAACCATTACGTGTAGAGCATATAGCAAGCATTTCTGTACCCTGATACAAGCACGGTTTTTTAAATATTACAACTAAACGCGTCACCAGATTTTGATAAACAAAATTTTAGACGGAAGAAGACTATTATTCACATATTGGGAAAAAAGAACAAAATTATTAACCGTTTCCTTTACGAACGACGATCACAAAAAGAATGCAATATGAATGAAAATTCGACGCATATACAGATATAGTAGCTGCATATTCTATTGTGTGAATGTATCTGAATATGCACGGTACCGTGTGCAGCAGTCATTTCTGTATAGACTCAATCAAAAGTTCGCTGCATATGACCACTAGTGCCGTGTATATTTTATCATGCGGTACATGGGAAACTTTCTCGCACTATTGTAGCACGAGGACTACCTTATGTTCTTTTGGTTTTGTGGCCCTTGAAATTTTTACCCAACGAATTATCGGGGCCAAATAAATATATACGTTTAGGTCGAAAAAAAACTTTGATATTTATAGTCGACACATCGGCGATTCAGAGCCCAATAATATGTGAATCTGGTGGAAATAAAAAAAAAAGATTCTTCATCGAAATTCATTTGACTCTAAATCAATTTTTTTTTCTTCTTCCTCATCAGTACTTGCCCATGTGAGATCGTACGATGTTCTCATTGCCGTGGCAGTTTTGATCGGCGCTGGAAAAGCTCTCAGAACAATCTTCATGGCTCTCGTGTTACCGAGCCACGTGCCGCTAAGCAGACTGCCAGCCGCGAGTGGTCTACAATTGCTTACCAGCGGACTCGTGTATCTCGCGCTCGGGCCGCTCGTCGGTTGGATCCGAGACTTTAGCGGCAATTACACGATAACCCTGCACTGCCTAAATATTCTCACGTATCTGACGATTATTTCGTGGAGCCTGGAAGTTTGGTACTGCGACAGTAAGCGCGAGAGACTCGAGAGAAAGACGATTGCGCCGATTTGAGAAATTAACGATATTTTCTTGGGGAAATTGGATCGTGCACTCGATACGGAGAACGATTGTAAAAAATAGTGAATTTACGCAGACTCAGGGAAGAGAGGGCTTCGGAGTCTTATTTGCAAAAATGATCTCATTTTGGCCTCGTTGCTTATCCCGTAATGTTGGCGAACAAAAAGGAAAAAACATTCCGATGGATAATTTACCACAATATCTTGCACAATACTCGATCTCACGATCCACCTGGTGTCGATTGATTTGTACCAGGAATGTGCGAATGTTAAAAATTATGAATAATTCATCGTAAATTGAATTGAATAATTCAATTCATGATTCATATGAATAATTCATTTGATTAAATAGTTTTAATAGTGTGAATAATTCACGAAATTTGAATAATTTATAAAAATTTCAATTTTTTTTCTATATTTCTTTATGAAAAAAGGAAAAAAATTTAGCATATGTATGTACATATAATATAGATCAACCTAAACCCTAAACAAACGTAAACCCAGCCGAAAAACATTTAAATGTTCATATATAAATTATGACATAAATTTTCATCAATAAATTGTGGCACATAGAATTTTTTCATTTATAAATTATGATCCAAATTTTCACGCATAAAACTTCAGTGTGGGCTCGCTCTTCGACTAATCGGACAATTTTAAAAAATTTTGACATTAGATTCGAATTCAGTTTAAATGGCTTATGAAACAGAGTAGATCGAGTGATTTTTTCGAGATTCGTTATATATAATTTAATGCTATAGCATTAAATTTTTATTCAAGAGACCGTCGTGACGTGAATGCTTTACTAGCCTCAATGGTTTGTGAAAGCTTGAATAAAAAAAAACAACGAAGACCCAACTTAATATCATTTAGACAATAAAACTATAGTTGGTGTTGCTACACCAAAAATACAAAAAATTAAGTTGGCTTGCCTGTACGAATGGCAAGTACCTACACGTTCGAAATTTATCGGAGTTTCCGAGCTATATAACGTTCTTCGTTGGCGTTACAACCGTGTATCCGGTTTCCCGTGCACTTTTCGTATCTCGTTTTCGGTTTCGGGAAACTTTGGGAAAATTTGCGAGAGCTCGGCAGGGCTAGACGATTAAGCTTCGTCGGTAGAACGAGAAAGATAGAGAGAGAGAGAGAGAGAGAGAGAGAGAGAGAGAGAGAGAGAGGCTGCTCTCGAAAAAGCCTGTGCGAAAGATACAACACTTTTTTTTCGATGTGCCTTAAACCACCACAGGAAGGAAGCCGTTTAGGGAGGTTTCAGCTCTTCCCTGTAGTCTCGCGGCCATATTTTTTTCACGGCTCGCTGAACGTCTTGAGAAATAGCCACTCCCGCGATTCTCCCGTTTCTTCAACTCTTTTACTTCACCATCTTTTCCTCTCCCGCCCTTTAAACGACGTACACACTTCATTCGCCACAAAGCTCCTTCCCACAACACCAGCTACTCTCTGCTTTCCTTATTTTTCCTCGGCGCTCTTACCAACTCTCGGACTACCGATATAATAATTTATCCCTGATAATTTTACGACCTACGCCGACGCGGAGTCACCCTCGTGCGGCAAAATATTGTGCAACGAAGAAATATAAAATTAAACGACCCGCAATTCCCATTGAGGCACGATATGAGGCGAGTATGCAAAAGTTCTTCGAAAATTATTTCGCAAAGTTTCGAGGACAAATCTGCGATACATGCAGAATTGGAAAAATGATTTCTCGGTGAATCGAGGATTTTAAGAATGTATCGGACGTACATTCCCAACCAAAAATGACTTTCATCGACAATATTGCATATACTTCATGATAAGATGAAAATCGGAAAAAATTCAACCACAATAAAGACGATAAGAAGATTAATTTTGAATAATAATAATGCCGAAAAGTTATCAATAAATTGTTTAAACAAACCATTGTTTAACAAAATTTTACGGAAAGTTTTATTTTTATACGTGAAATGAATTCGTTGATTTTTCTGACTACACATGAATTTTTTAAAAATTTTCTTATCGTTTTGAAATTTCGGTTTTCGAAAATTTTTTAATTTTGAAAAATGATGGAAAAATCGTGAATTCTGGATATGTTTTCGTAAAAACGTTGCATATTACAATTAAGAAGTTTCCAGGGCATTGAACGAATAATTTCGTAAATACAACCTTTACGAATTTCTGAAAAACCAAAATTTCAAAATGATAAGAAAATTTTAAAAAGATTCATGTGTAGTCAGAAAAATCAACGAATTCATTTCACGTGTCAAAAAACAAACTTTCCCTAAAAATTTGTTAAACAATGTTTTGTTTAAACAATTTATTGATAACTTTGGGCATTATTATCATTAAAAAAGAATCTTCTTATCGTCTTTATTTTGGTTGAATTTTTTCCGATTTTTATCTTACCATGAAGTATGCAATATTGTCGACGAAAATCACTTTTGGTTGGGAAGGTACGTCCGATGCATCCTTAATAAGCCTTAGATCTTGATTGAACGACTGCTCGTTGCTCAAAATTAATTGATCAATGACGGTTGATAAAATTACATTCCAAATTTTCAGCAAATTTTTTTAAAATTTCAATTACATTCGTTACATTTTCGTGAGTTTTTCGTTTAATGTATTTAGAAATTCTTTGATTTCATCCTCATTCGTACCGGATTTCTTTTGAAAATTTGTAAAGAAAATTTCCCAAGGCCTCCGTCCTTTTTTTAATTTATTTAATGACTGTTTTATGAATAGTATACTAATGTATTGAGATAGATATTTTTTCTACATCGATAAAAAATGATTGTTGTGAATATATTTTTGCCATTTTATATCGTATATCGTGTATCAACGAATATATTTTTCCGCCAGCTTGCAAGCGCGACGCGTGGAATAAAACTCGTTCGTTGTCGGATAGAGAGAAAGCTCGTACTCCGACTCACGGTAAAAAAAATATATATATATATATATATATATATATATATATGCACAGGAAGATAGACCAAACTACTTTCACAGCGAGTTTACGTGTCGGTTATTTTGTGAACTCGACTATCTCTCTGAGAATATATACGGTGTGTGTTTCCGTGCTCGCCAAGTGCAGTTCACTGTTTCGTTAAATCCGGTCGAACCGGGATAGAAGAGAGTGTGCCAGGGCAACCAGGTGAAGTATTCATCCCCTTACGAGCTACGTTTCCGCGTGGCGTCTCATAGTCTGTGGCTTTATACGAAAAATAACGAAACGATAGTACAACGCCGGGCGCCCATCATTCTCCCCCAATTTTATTTTATTCTCACTGTCACCTCATCCCTTATCTCCGACTCCTCTGTACGACTTATCGTGATATTCAATGGAAATTCAACGACGAAAGATCGTACATATACACGCATGATTGCTTTGCAAAAATTTTTGGAATATCGACAATAATTGGGGAAGCAATATATATGGTAGTAGAAAAAATTTTCCAATCCGCATCAGCTAGTCGAATTCATTTCTTCGGGGACTGTAAAATAGTGAGGATATGCGAGCACAGAATTTCGACTGATCGTTTGATCGGAAGAAAAATATTATTTCACCCATCGGTATATACAACCTAAAAGTTTATGTTTGCAAGAAATATCGTTTCAGCGTACGCAGGAGGAATTACAAAGTAAAAGTATCGTTCAACGTATCTCAAATCACGATATACGACAATTCGATTTATCATACGATACGATATATTTCCGAACATATCGTTCGTTCCGATAAAACTGCAGAATAAAATGCAATTCCTGGCTCGGAAAATCGCAATGTCCGCGCAATAACGATCCTGAGCGAGAATAAAATGAAAAAAAAAAAAAAAAAAAAAAAAAAACCAAAAGGTATTGAGGTAGTTTCGAACGATGTACAGTGCTGTAAAAATGTAAAAAGAGCGTATCGAACGAGAGGAATGAAATATTACGTAGCCAGGATATGTTCAATAGAAAGGAAATGTCGTTTTATGGATGGTGAAAATAGGAATTCGTATCTGAATGCCGTTCCAACAATCCATGAGAAAAGAGGCGCGAGAGTAAAGTACCGTCAAGATCGCATTGTCCATTGATATAAATATAAAAAAAAAAATTCGCATTAAATTTCACGAAAGAAATGCCGCGAAAACCCTAAAAGCTATATAATGAAAATTATATAGGGTAGACGTATCAGTTGTGGCCACTTTAAGCATTTTCGAACATTCATTTACGAACAGTCTTCACATTATTGCAAATTCAGAATTGAAAAAGTAATCGATGCAGCCTAAAAGGTATACAGAATCGAATTGTTATCATTTGAGGATGTATCGGACGTACCTTCCCAACCAAAAGAGACTTTCGTCGACAATATTGCATACTTTATGATAACATAAAAATCGGAAAAAATTCAACCACAATAAAGACGATAAGAAAATTAATTTTGAATAATAATAATGACAAAAAGTTATCAATTAATTGTTTAAACAAAACACTGTTTAACAAATTTTTAGGGAAAGTTTTTTTTTTGACACGTGAAATGAAATCGTTGATTTTTCTGACGACACGTGGATTTTTTAAAAATTTTCTTATCATTTTGAAATTTCGGTTTTCAAAAATTTTTTAATTTTGAAAAATGAAGGAAAAATCGTGGATTTGGAATACGTTTTTGTAAAAACGTTGTATATTACAATCAAGAAGTTTCCAGGGCATTGAACGAATAGTTTCGTAAATACAACCTTTACAAATTTCCGAAAACCGAAATTTCAAAATGATAAGAAAATTTTTTAAAAATTCATGTGTAGCCAGAAAAATCAACGAACTCATTTTACATGACAAAAAAAACATTACCTAAAATGTTTTTTTTAAACAATTTATTGATAACTTTTTGGCATTATTATTATTAAAAAGTAATCTTCTTATCGTCTTTATTGTGGTTGAATATTTTTTGATTTTTATCTTATCATGATCTTATCAATATTGTCGATGAAAGTCACTATTGGTTGGGAAGGTACGTCCGATACATCCTTAAAACCTTTTCTGATCATGATAAATAATGCTGTCATTTTGACCATTTGTGGTCACACAATTGTACAACTTTTAGCCATCCAAAGTACCAGTTGTGGCCACCAAGCTTTGAATTGGGAT
Organism: Rhorus exstirpatorius; assembly: GCA_963564615.1. Classification (NCBI taxonomy): domain Eukaryota; kingdom Metazoa; phylum Arthropoda; class Insecta; order Hymenoptera; family Ichneumonidae; genus Rhorus; species Rhorus exstirpatorius. Next base: position 13,675,635 of record OY751316.1, on the reverse strand, counting down.
TGGCCATGAGCTGGCCACAAATAGTACAATCGCATTTTGAGTGTACCACTTTTGGCCACCACGTATTTTTCAGGAACTTTAGCTGAGATATCAGTTTTTTGTAATTATAATCCGAAAAATGAGCTTCAACCGATAAAATATAAATTTTTGATGGGGGCGAAATGACTTTAGATCTGAGAAACCGTACAAGAAAACTACACAAATCGCTCAGCGTTGACGCATTTCGTTATATTTCGTTGAAATAAATTAGTAGATATTCAATAAAGCAATCGATAGTGGTCCGGAAATATCTTGAATATTGAAATATTACGCTCGATGAAGTGAACATAGCCTTGTAACTTTAAGAAGATCGAGCGAAATGCGGAGTGGTCACAAACGGTACAATGGCCACAACTGGGTACGATTACCCTAGATTAGACTACAATTTATACTGCGGGATTTGATTTTCTTCCTCGTCTCTTCGCGAAAGTCATCACGAATGAAATGCAATGCGTTTGAATGTATCTTCGAGAATAATCCCCCGGATATTGCGTGTTTCGCAGAGCCAGATGCACAAAAAACTGTTAAGGGGTGAGGACTAGTCTGCATTTTTAAAAAATGGTTTTTTTTTTTGGAATTTTCTCAAAATACAGCATTCCAAAAGTATTCTCTGAATTACGGTGTCGGAACAGATGATTCAATGTAAGTCCAAAAATAATTTTTTTTATTTGTATGTAAATTGTACTTAAAACTTTAAACGCGTTTTCCTCGAAAGCACGTTTTAAATTCGGTGATTACTGTAACTCCAGAACGGCTTTTGATCGATCGTTTTGAAATTTGTATCGCTTATTCTGTACATAATTGTATTTTGGATGGGCGAAGGATTTTTATCGGCGGTGAATAGTTTTTTTTTATAATTGAAAATATGAGAGTGAAATTTTGGTCGAAAAATATGCTTTACTTTGAACAACCGCCATTTTGTAAAAATTTGAAATTTTCCTCAACTCTTCGTCCATCCTGGGCCCAATATGATTTACTAATGATCCACGTTTATTTTTTTGGTTTCAGCAGTGATGAGCAGTAGTGATCACCGCGAAACACCTTTTTTTTCTGGACCCCTCCCAGACTGACTGCATCTCGCTTATTTATCATTATTTTTCAATAAAAATTTTATTTTAGCTACTAGAAATATTGATTGTTCATATGGGAAAAATTTTTCACTAAATAATAAAACCTGCTTTAAAAAAAAGTCCCGAAAAAGCGTTTTTTTCGTCGTTACAAGTAGCCCTCACCCCTTAAGAGAAATCGCAAGAGAGAAAGAGAGAGAGAGAGAGAGAGAGAGAGAGAGATCTAGGGTGAAAAGCTTTTCTCAATCCCCTCCCGAGTTACTCGCTTGCATGCACTTTTTATAGAGGACCTCTATTACTCCGAGTCTTCAATCTGTAGTGCACAATGCATGCGCGTGTATATCGGTGCGCGTGTTCGACGATACATCGCGAGACGCGAATGAATGGAATAATCGATAAGCGAGAAACCAGATTAAAAAAAAAAATTAAGCTACTATATCACTGAGACGATGTGGGATCGCTTTTGTAAAATTTTTTTAAAACTTTGTCCACGCATTGATTTAAACAATATCCTAAACCCCTCGGCGGTGAAGTTACAGCACGACTGACCGTTCTGAACTAGAAATAATTTCAGTTTAAAGTGCCACTTATCACTTGTATAATCTACGAAAAACGGAACGCCAAAGTCGTGCACGTTTTCTATTTCCGTGACCAAAGTTCATTCGAAATTGCGATGAAAAACGACAAAACAATGGAGGGCCACTAACCGGATATTCTCTAAAAATTTCAGAGCTATTTATCGACTAGTTTTCGTAAAATGCGGACGTGGACTCGCGAAATTTCACCGAATCGAGGGGGACGCATTAACGTTTTATCGAGATGCTGCCTCGATCGATTGTAACGACAATGAGCATACAAATACCTAGAGGGATTATGAAGAAACATCAAGTCTTTTTTTTTCAACAGGAACGTACGTTTATTTTGCACTGAGCTGAAATACAAGCTATTCATGAAAAGATTGAGGTTACAGCGGCCGCAAGCCTAATACATTACCAGTCTTTCCTTCCGCCTTCTCGCGAAATATGTGATTTTTTTTTTTTTTTCACCACCTCTTTATCTCATCGTTTTCGTAGCGATCCGCCCTCACCTCGAAAGAATCGCAAACTCTTATACACGAAAAACCTCCGGTCTCGACTCAGCCCTTGTTATTTTTTGTTTTGTTTTGCGTTTTTTTTTTCCCCCAAACCCTCTTCCCCGCCCCTTCTCCGTCCGAATTTAGAGGAAGACGATAACGATACGGTAACAATATTAATTCGTGATAATCAATCGATCAAACAATGAGAACATTAATAATAATTAATAATAATATCGATAATGCATGTACACGTAATTACATTTTGTGAATTATGTCATAATTTAAGTATTATACACAGATGATATATTTATATGTATATATCGGTAATGTTTCTTGAAAAATAACGATATTTAGAAGAAAAAAACGCTAATGCGCTTAGTCAGTTTGTCTCGATTGTTTCTTTTTTCTCTCTCTCAATATGGGCTCATCATGATCGAGTTGATTATGAAAAAAAAAAGTTTTTTTTTTAATTCGCGCGTCTAGCCTTTTAAAAAGCACTCGACAGCAATGTGACGTATACAGATATACATATAAGATGCTCTATATACACAAATATGTCTAATTGTTGATTAATTTAAGGGTAGCTTTGACGAGGCCACAGATACGTTTGAAAAAAAAGAAAACAACAACAACGGAATAAGTGCGCGGTGCATCGATGCAAATGCAACGAAAATCTCAAAATGGAGTTAAAAATTATTATTCTTTGAAAAAAAAAAGACGATCTATTTCTTTTTTTTTTTTCTTTTTTACGTAATTTGCATTCGCATTGTCGGAATTTTCGTGCTTCGTTGAAAATTCATCGAAACGAAAAGTGCCATAATCGAGAATTTTCAATAGGAACGCGAGGGACGGTTAAAACGAGGGATGGAAAAATGTTCATGGATGATATCGATGGACTAATGCCACAGGGGCGTAAGCGCCTTTTTTCTAAATTTTTGAGTCTGTACTGCCGGAAGGACACGTACAAGGGAATGAGATTTCTACAGCCAAACGGGCGTAAGAACTCGAAGAAATTGTGAAATCGGTCAAATCTTACTGCTAGAGAGGTGTATCTCCGATTCAAAAATTTTGTCGCTTACGCCCCTGTTGCAGAAAGATTTTACCGATTTCACAATTTCTTCTAATTGTACTACCACAAATGCGTAAGCGACGAACTTTTTTCGGTGAAGATACGCCCCTCTGGCAGTAATATTTGACCGATTTCACAATTCCTTCGAGTTCTTACTGCCATACGGACGTAAGCGCTCCGGCACTTACGCCCGTTTGGCTGTAGAAATCTCTTTCCCTTAAACCCGCCAAGTATAGCGCTTACGCCCTTCTGGCAGTAACCCACGTTTTGGCGCTTACACTCCTTTGGACGAGTCCATCGATATGAAAGAATAAAAAAGAACACTTGCCTATTTATGCATTCGTGGATGGAATATTTTGATCCAGATTGAGATATTCGAATCGACCGATGGTTCATTGCACAATCAATATTAATTTAATAAACGTACGTGTTACAGTGAATTCCTTTACATTCTATATAATATAATTTAGTCTAGGTATACTCTTTTTCCTCTCTCTCTCTCTCTCTCTCTCTCTCTTTCACACATAAACACACGTTTTGCTTTTTTACAGTGAAAAATAATGCAACGGTAATATTTAACGATAAGAATCGTAATAATCGAAGAATGATAATAATAATAATAATAATAATAATAATAACATCGATAAGCCACATAATGACGATAAAAATCGGTTCTCTGTTCAATAATTTATACAATCAATCCACGCTGGGTGTGAAAAAAAAATGATTTCTTCAATATTCTCACGAGCGCAATTTTCCACTATAATATTTATACACGCAAGTTTGATTTTTATTACCATTATTATTATTATTTTTTTTTTTTTATTTTTTTCTTTTTGCTCTCAAAAAACATTTATTCCCACAAACTTTATCGATCCACTAGCTCTCTAATATCTTTCTTTCCTCACTTTTGTCTCCCACTTGTGTAAAACTAGAGTCTGTCGTTTTTGTATACACGTTCGAAGGAACGAATAACTCAACGAACGTTGTTTTTTTTTTTTTACTTTTTTCATAATTCCATGCAAAGGACTCGATACACGCGAAGCTCGAGTAAGAGTTTCACGGCTAATACTTTGTCTAGGCAAAAGAAAAAAGCTCCGACGGAAGCTCCGAAGAAAATGGAAAAAGGTAAAAAAAAAACGAAATTTACGTATTTTTGTGTTGAGGACAAAAATTACAAAGGCAAAACTTGTTGCCTCGATGCATTTTTTTTTATTACAATTCCATTTACTCACACCGAGAGGATCCCATGTCCGATTTACAAAGGGGAGGAACTTCTCGCGTATTTTTTTTTTTTTTTTAATTCTTTTGCTCCGTTTTATTTTTCCCTTTTTTTTCTTCTCTTAGTCAAAGTGAAATAAAAAATTGGATCTTCCATGACCTCGGGAAAATCTCAAGCCTATTTATTTTTCCCTATTTCTCGAATTTTTTTTTTCTCTCTTCACACCGCAACCTCTTTAATGGAAATATTTTATTCGCACACCTTTTTCTTTTAATAATATTTCGATCACATCGACTGTCTGACCTGGCAAATAATTTCTTCAGGCCCTCTGCAATCGTATGAATTTTTTTTCTTTCAATAAAATGTCAGGCTCTTCGCACACGTTTTTTTTTTAATTTTTTTTTGGTATAAGTTTCATCGAACCGTATCGTCAAAGACCACGAGGGAAATAAAAGCTGTCTTGGCTACGAATCGGAACGAGGAGAAGAGAGCCAATGGGTGCTCGTTGACCGGCAGACGAAGAATAATTAGAAAAAATTGATTTTCTTTTCGGTAGGAATATTTATTTTTTTTTAATTCTTGAAAAGTTCTTATTGGACTGGGTCATTGTCGTTATCGTTGCGATAAGAAAGAATGAAAACTTGGACGAGAAGAGAAAAAACTTTCTCGAATTGGGGGATTTCGTTTTGTTTGGTTTGATATAACTGACAATTTTTAATTCCCAAGCAAATTATAGACCCAACTTTTTTTTCACACTTATATATATCTCTCGATTTTATTTTCTCTCACGCGATCTCGCATTCTTCTCGACTGTCTCGTGCGAACTTGTGCTTTCTCTCCCATCACTATCATCCGTATTGTAAAAAATACGTTTAAATACGAATTATTTTCGTTTGTTCAACGTTTTCCATTGGCTATTTTTCTTTTTTGCTTTTTCTTGAAATTTATTCACGTTAAACAGGCGCAATGCAAATCACGGATAACAATCACATTATCGATTAAACGTTAATATTCACAATTATACAAATGTAATTGTACACAAACGAGGTATACAGAATCTTTGGTAAAAACTCAATTACTTCTTTTTTTTTTTAATCTCTCGTTCTTTTCGGTATAGGCGAGGAATTTGAGAGTTAATATATATTCCTCGTGTTAATATCTCACCGTTAATGGATCACACCTGTTATATTTCTTCGTTCGTGAATAAAGAATTCAACAATATTTAGATTTCATGATGAATATTGAAAAATCATTTTCCTGTTTTTTTTTTTTTTTGTTTCTTTCGTCACAAACGCCTCTCGTTCATTCTCTCACTAACGATCATTCGCCATTTATCACGCTCTCGTTTGCCCGTATAAAATTCCTAAAAATTCTAATCCTACCATATACATACATACACACATACATATATATATGGATCATATAGAATGACAATTTTTGTGAGACTTTTGACACGTAACGACATCGGCTTTTTCCTATAAAATCTTTCGCGAGTGGAGGAAGGAAAAAAAAAAATTTCTCACTTTCACCTCAACGGCTCCGTTTATCTCGCGTCATCTCTCGGATGAGATTTTATTTTTTAATTTACCGAAATTTTTGTTTTTTTTTTTTGTTTTTATTTTTTTCCTGCGACTCGATCTTAGGCCGCCTCGAATCTCGTTCGTGTCGATCTTTCGTATTTCGTTTTTGCTTTGTTTTTCGCGCGGATTGAAAAAATTCTCGAGTATAATACTTTGCTCTTTGAGGCTCAATTTTTTCTCCTGCGAAATTCGTATTTTTTTCAGGATTTCTTACGTGAATTATTGAGATGTATATTGAGAATCTAGCAAATTTGTTGTTGTATTTTTTTTTTCTGTTTCTGTAATAAAAAGCTACGCTATTTGGATTTGAAAACGATCGGACCTCTGCGATTTTATTTTACTTTACTTTTTGAGCTGTTTGTGCAGATTTTTTTTTTTTAAATATTTTTTCGTGTTTCAGTGAATTTCGTGTGTCTCGTAGAGACACGGGAAGGACGGACGCCACTTGAATATACACGCGCCCATGATTTTTAGGTTATTGTTTTGTTTTGTTTCTTTACTTAACTCGTTGCACGTTTCTTATACAAGTCTTTAAATGCCAAAGGTCACTTTTTTAAAAATATAGGTATCTCCATTTTTGTCCATATTTTTTTTTTGTTCTCTCATCAAACATTCTCTCTCTCTCTCTCTCTCTCTCTCTCTCTGGGGCACAATTTTTCTCTACACATCAGGTTTAGTTCTCTCGATCTAGGAATTTTTTTTTTTCTTATTTTTCAAATAGTTTTATTCGAAATTAATATTTTACTCTGGTGGGGAGCGTTAATCGTGGATGCTGAGCGTAAGAAAGCTTTGTCAAATGAGAATTTCACGCAGCACGGACGTTATGGAAAATGTGGAAAACAAAAAAAATTATTTTCATGACATTAAGAACGATCATAATAATAAAAAGAAAGGTATCGATGAAGGTATAAATTAATCACAAAAGCATGTGGAATTTTGATTTATCGATCTTCAACGAAGTTTAAAAATGATTCCGCTGCAATTTTTTTTTAATTGAAAATCAGAACCAAATCTAATTTTTTGAAAAATTGAGTTTGTCAAAAAGATCAGTTAGCATCTCGTTCCTTTATTTTTTTATTTATTTTTTTCATTTTTTATTGCATGAAACTTTTGACGAGTCTCTGTGACACTGGAAATCCTCAAACAATTGCAAAATCATTGAATCATTGCTTAATACATTTTTTTTCTCTACTTCCGGTTCTTTTTTTACTTCTCTTTCTTCTACAAATCCTTTGCATATATATATATATATCGAGGGCTTAGAACCATACTGCCCATATGGCCCTATGGCCTTACTGCCATAAGGGCGTATCCCCAACTTTAACACGGAAGTTCCATGAGCGCAAAATTAATCAGCCTACAGTCAGAAGGGCGTAAGCCCACTACAATACTGCCAGAAAGGTGTAAACCGCAAAAAAAAAAGTGGGTTACGCCCTTCTGGCTGTAAGAAGGCAATTTGATTCCGGAAGAAAATTATCACTGATCTGCCAGAAGGGCGTTACTCTTAAAAATTGAAAACGTGATGTTCACCTTACTAGATGAGTGTAACCTTGCCGTTTTTAGAATTTGGTAACCTCGATACAGCCGGAAGGGCACAACTAGAAGTCACCGTATGAGAAAAGAAAATACAGTCCGACCTCCCAATAAGAAACCAAAAGCCCCCAAGGGGAAGAGTTTTTCCTAGAATTCGGATACCCCCACCAGGCGCGCGCTCCGCACTCACTACCTCTGTCTGTCTCACTCACTCTTTTCCCCATGCGATCCTCTCGATAAGAAACTCTCGAAAGAGTTCCAGTTTGTTTACATCGCCCATACAAAAACGCACACACAGACACACTCACGCACGCACGCACACATTAAATTACACTACAATGTTAACTCTATTTTGCCCGAATAATCTCTCCCAGGCTGGTTTCTTCACCAGAGGTTCGCGCACAAAATTTTCGAGCTCGGAGCTCGAGTCGTAGTGGGGCAAGTGCTTGAGCGCAAAACTGGGGAAGGTTTCTTATTGCCGGGTTTCTTATTCGGAGGTCGGACTGTATATGACAAAAAAATTGACAAATTAAAATTGAAAAAAAGAAATTATGATAAATCGAATCAGAGAATGAAAATCTGCGATTCTTTCGCAAGGCAGTCATATTACAGTGACGTTCGCATAATATTATGACTGCAGCCTTGAAAGAATCGCCGATTTTCATTTTCTAATTCAATTTATCATAATTTCCTATTATTCATTTTTTCATTTCAACTTTTTTGATACATAATATTTTATATAATTTTTTCATACGGTGACTTATAGTCGTGCTCTTTCGGCTGTAACAAGTAAATCTTACACACACCTAGTAAGTAAATCTTACATACATCACGTTTTCAATTTTTTTTTGGGTAACGCCCTTCTGGCAGTAAGTAGGCGATCGAAATTCGGAAAAATCTGACCGGTTATCCGCCACAAAGGCGTAAGCCTTTTCGTGGCGTAAGCCACGAAAAATAAAAAAAGAGGGTTACGCCCTTCTGGCTGTAAGCAGGCGATTTAAATCCGGAAAAAATTATCACTGATCTGCCAGAAGGGCGTAAGCCACTTTTTTTTTGCGGGTTACGCCTTTCTGGCAGTATTTTAGTGAGCTTACGCCCTTCTGCCTGTTGGCTGATTAATTTTGCTCTTATGGAACTTCCGTGTTAAAGTTGGAGATACGCCCTTATGGCAGTATAGTCCGTTTTTTGGGTTACGCCTTCCTGGTCCTAAGCCCTCGATATATATATATATAAATATAAAATCTATATCGTGCCGGACTGAGTTTCAGTGATACGAGGCACTCCGGGTCAGACAAGATATTTCATTTGTTACTTTTTTTCATTATTTTTACAAGATACGCTTTTAGCGTAATCCCATATGGATGGTTTTTTTAATCGTATACCGTCGACTGTATTATTATTATTATTATTATTATTATTAGTTTTTTTTTTCCTCGAAAAATCGTGAGAATTTTTTCAAAATTGTTTCGCTTGAACAAAAAAAAAATTAGTGTATGACCTCGCACCACCAAAAAAATCATCGTTAATCAACGAAAATTATTATTTCATGGCATTTGGGCGTCGCTTCGTTATAAATTACTTTGTTTTCTGACTTTGTTGGGTTAAATAAAAGAGAAAAATAAAATTTGATAATAAACCCTTTGACTCTACGAGCTCAGTATTTTTTTTTTACTCTGTACAATTCTCAAAATTCGGAAACGCTCTCGTCGCGTTCTCTTTGTAAATTTTCCATCAAATCGCATAAGCCAAGCTATATGAGAAAAAAAAAATTGCATTTTTTCGCAGATTTCTTCGAGATGAATCTCTCTTTGCGTTATTCCGGTAATTTGATCATCGCATTCCTGCAAATTATCGTGAAATATTGCCTTCTTTTTTTAAAGGATCCCACGCAATATTCGTGTAATTTCGTGAGACTCAATCAAGCACTTTCGTTTTCTCGTTTGATAATTTTTTTTTTCTTTCTTTCTTTCTTTGTGTTTTTAATATCAATCTTAATTTGCGTCTCTTAAAATACTTGTATCTTTATCTATCTAATATACCATCTAGCTAAATTTCTCGTGTGCCTCGTGTCGTCGCGAGTGACAACATCGCACATTTTCCTTATCACACTTTTTTTTTCAATCGTATTCACAATATCTCGACTACGCTTTTACTGCTGGCCTCTCATATACTATATTATACGACCATACCTAACTAAAATGTCGACTTGACACGCGTAATAACAAATATCTATCTACTCGATTAACGTTATCATTCCTATTATCCTTATTTCAATTTTTATCATTATCAAATCATACAATCATTGTAATATCATGAATTTTCGAAACTTTTTTTTTTCTTCACTTGCGCAATTCTCATTTTAGTCAGGCTTGCCATTTGCTCGAGGAATATAATGGAGGGGAAAAAGCTCGACACTCGCATAGCTGCTCAAATATCCTCGAAGCATGTTTGTATTTTTTTTTCTCTTAAAACAAATCGTTATGAAAAATACCAAAAGGAAGAAAAAATATATTCAGACTCAGACTCGTCTATGGAAAATTCTAGACGAAGAGGTAATTTTGGTAATTATTTACTTTGAAAAAAAAAATACTTGGAACAATTTTTTTTTGGATTTCCGAATATTCGTCCGAATTTAGCAAAACCCAAGAATTTGCAAAATTCGAAAACGTCCTCGAAGTAAATAATTACCGTAATTTTTTCAAATATTTTATTTTATTTTGAAAAAAAAAAATACTTGGAACATTTTTTTTGGATTTCCGAATATTCGTCACTGTGAACGATCGAGCAATGAACACTTTCCCCGCATTCTCGTTATAGTTTTTTGTTTCCTTTTAAAGTCCTCTTCAAATAAAACATCGAATTTCTCATTTTGTATTTCTTCGAAAATTCGTCAAGCGTCTCGGTCTTTTTCAATTAAAAATAAAATTATTAAAAAAAGTACGAAAAATTTCACATGATTCTTCAAGAGCTTTATTTATTTACTTCCCTATAGCGGATCTGCGGAGTTGCGAAGTGTGTACGAAGCCGGGCAAATAATTGTCGCACTTTTCAAAGGAGTGGCTTTTTTTTCTTCCTGACTCGGTAGAAATTCGTCAGAAAATGTGAAAGTCGTCTCGGGATGCGTGCGGCGGACGAGAAGTGGCAAGAGATCGAAGGGGAAATGGAATAAAAAAAAAAGTCAATAAATAAAAAAAGAGAGAGAGAGAGAGACCTTGCGAAATGGGGGAGAAAAGGTGTATCGGATACGTGTGCTCACACAGGGAACGTTGCAAAAAGAATCTTTGATATGATTTTCTCTCAAGTTAGTCCTTTCCATCTGAATTCTCGCTCTGTCTGATTTTTAGTTATATATATATATATATATAAGAAGGGTTTTGTGCTCGAGGCCTCGTTGACAAGCCCGGCCGGAAGTTCCGAGCGACAATTTCCTGGTGGAGCCTTTGTCGCACCACGAAACGTCGACGAGTCGGTCGTTCTCGTAGCTCTTGCCATTTTCCCTTCCCTTTTATCTTTCTCTCTCTCTCTCTCTCTCTCTCTCTCTCTCTCTCTCTCTCTCTCTCTCTCTCTCTCTCTCTTTCTCACTCTTTCTCTCTAGTGTGATACACGAGTCTAAAGAAGGAATAGCTGTGAAAATCGGGTTTGCGGTAACCCGAGTGTGCAGACGGCGTCGTCGACGACGACAACGAGAGACCTCTCCGTGGAACATCACACGCGAGAGGACGCTAAGCTCTCCGGGACTGGATTGTGCGATTCAAGGGGTTGAAAAAAAGAGGGCACTACCAGAGCGAAAACGGGACGAGTCGGAGTAAAAGGTGGGACAGTCGGGAAATTACAAGGCAAGGGGATGAAAAGACGCGATAGAACGAAAACTGTGAAAAAGTGAAAAAAAAAAACAAAATAAAAAACAATGCGACGATAAAGAGAAAGGAGAAAAGAACTCTCGAAGACGATTAAGCTCACGATTGTCTCGGAGTCTGAAAATTCGAGTTGGGGATTGTGGGACATTGAAATAGCGTTTGAAATCTCAAAATTACTAGCAAGGAAATTTTCCCAGGGTGGGGAATTCCCTGAATAGGGAATTTTAGTGCCAAAATTAATTGTCGTGGAAATTTTTATTTGAAACTTCGATAACCGGTTTGAGGGAGCACTAAATTTAATTTGGGTCGATGAATAGTGTGAAGATTTCGTGGAAAATTGAAAAATTCCCTATAAACGGATCTCAAGGCTGAAAATTCAGTATCCAGGGAATTTGAGTTCCCGGCTTTAACGATTCTTTTGTCGCGAGGCAAAATTCAATTGGACACTAGCTGGGGTAAAAATTTCCCAGATCCTGCATAAAATTCTCCGTATAGGGATTTTAGTAGTGAAATTCACGATCTATGAAATATGAGTTTTCACCATCAGCGATCACTTTGAGACAACGTAGAATTCGATTGAATATACTAAACAATGCTTAAATTCACGCAATAGCGCGAAAATTTCCCGAATAACGAATGACAATGTTAATTTTCATTGGCTAGGAAATTAAAATGCCCGGATGAAATTAATTGTCTAGGGAATTTAAGTTTTCGCAATCAACGATCACTTTGAGTCAACGCAAAATCCATTTGAATCTACAAGACAGTGATAAAATTTACTAGAGAGGGCTAAAATTCCCCATATAGGGAATTATAATGTGAATTTTCATTTTCTTGGGAATTAAAACGCCCGACTTTTACAATTGCTGTAAAACGACACGAAATTCATTTTCAAACATTTACTGGAGTCAAAATTCCCTGGATTTTTGAAAAAAATCCCCATATACTTAAGGGATTTTGGTGTTGAAATTAATTGTCTAGGGAATTTAAGTTTTCGAAATCAACGATCTCTTTGAGTCAACGCGAAATCCATTTGAATCTACAAGACAGTGCTCAAATTCACCAAATAGCGCGAAAATTCTCCATATAGGGAATTATAATGTTAATTTTCATTTGCCAGGGAATTAATATGCCCGATTTTCATAATTGCTGTAAACCAACACGAAATTCATTTTTAAACATTCGCTAGAGTTAAAATTCCCTTAAATTTTTAAAAAAATTCCCTATGTAAGAAATTCCAGTGTTGAAATTAGTTATCTAGGGAATTTGAGTTTTCACGATCAACGATCTCTTTGAGTCAACGCAAAATCCATTTGAATCTAACAGGACAGCGTCCAAATTCACCAAATAGCGCGAAAATTCTCCATATAGGGAATTACAATGTTAATTTTCATTTGCTAGGGAATTAAAATGCCCGACTTTCGTAATTACTGTAAAACAATACAAAATTCCATTTCAAACATTCACTAGGATCAAAATTTCGTGGATTTTTAATAAAAATCCCCATATAAGGGATTTTAGTGTTGAAATTAATTATCTAGGGAATTTAAGTTTTCGCAATCAACAATCTCTTTGAGTCAACGCAAGATCCATTTGAATCTACAAGACAGTGCTCAAATTCACCAAATAGCGCGAAAATTCCCCATACAGGGAATTATAATGTTAATTTTCATTCGCTAGGGAATTAAAATGCCCGACTTTTATAATTACTGTAAAACAACACGATATTTCATTTCAAACATTCACCAGAGTCAAAGTTCCCTGGATTTTACAAAAAAATCCCTAATCCCTATACATGGATTGCAGTGGTGAAATTCACGATCTAGAGAATTTGAGTTATCACCATCAGCCATCTATTTCAAGTCAACGCAAAATTCAACTGAATACACTGAACAGTTCATAGACTCGCCAAATAGTGATATATAATATAAAACCCCCCATACAGAGGTTTAGAACGTTAATTTCCATTGGCTAGGGAAATCCTGCCATACAAAAGCACGAAGTTCAATTTGAAACATCCAAGAGAGTCAAAGTTCCCTGGATATTTAAAAAAAAATCCCTATTTACGGAATTTTCGTGTTAAAATTCATTATCTAGGGAATTTATGCTTCTCACCGTCGATTATTGCTTCGAGCCAAATTTAAATCCGATTAAATGCACTGGAGCAGTCGAGATCTCTTGAATAATGCAAAAATTCCCCATACGAAAAATCTCAGCGTTAAAATTAATTATCTGGTGAATTTGTGCGGCAAATAATTTTTTTCAAATGCACTGGCCATTGGCCTAAAGAGATAGCATTAAAAAAATAAATCGAAGAATACTCTATTGTGAACGTAGAAAAAAATTGAGGCATGCAGAAAAAAAATGGATCAGCTGGACGGAGAGATAAAAACGACGTTTCTTGGAAAAAAAAAGCGTGTATTATGTTCTTCTCACTATAGCGCGGACGTTTTAGTTTCTTGTCTGTATTTTCTCTCTCTCCCTCTATTGCACGCTCTTTAAACTCTTTTCTGGTCGATATTTTTACTTATGTCCTTCTCCGTTTTTTTACCTCTTTTATTTTTCTCGTCCTACACCTAACTCTCTCTCTCTCTCTCTCTCTCTCTCTCTCTCTCTCTCTCTCTCTCTCTCTTGACATAACAGGCTCGCGGCACAATGCCTACCTCCTACCCTCTCTTGTTTTGTGCATGCGTGTGTACACTTGTGGCGATCACGTGACAAGGTACTGCTCATTCATTTTTTCAAGACTAAACTTTACGTGTCATCGACTTTTTTTAAAATGTAATTTACAATTTTTTAAACTCATATGTGGAGTAAGTATATTTTATAGTTCGTGCAGGGTTGATATAGAGTTCGAGTGTTAAAAAAATATTGATAATAATTTAAAGAAATACAAATGAAACGAAAAAAATATTTTATGCAATCGATGTTTCATTCGATCTATATATATATATATATATATATACGGAAAAAATAAGATGTACGTGATTTTGTATGTTATGAAAGAATTGAAATACAAAAATTTCAATGAGAACAAAATGCGTACGGTGAAAAATTCCGGGAGAAAAAAAACGACTCACTTTTTTCGATGTTCTCCATGCAATCCCCGGGCAGCCTTACCTCGGAAGATCCCTGTCGTTTTTCTTTTCCTCGTCTTGGCGAAATTTCTCACACCGGACAAGAAAAAAAAACTCACACCTCACTTACGTCTTTTCACTGACGAGACGAACGGGAGGGGAAAAAAAAAAATAAAACGCGATACTGACGAATTAGAGAAAGAAACGAAAAGAAAACGCGACACTGACGAGACGTATGAGATAAAAAGGAAAACGCGACGCAAAAAAAAAAAAAAAAAAAACGAACCAACTTAAATCTCACCCCACGGACTTTCAGGGGGATAAATATCGATAAATTGTTATTTCAAAAAGTCCGTGACTCACTTGTTTACGATTTTTTCATACACAGCACTGTCAAACAACGAAATAACATCGACTTTAGAATGATTTACCGGAGAGACGATCGAAGCTAAGGCGTAACGGATTTTTTTCCGATACTCAATATGGCGTCCGAGGGGTCGCGGTTAGGCACGAAAATTATGGAAAGCCCGTCAAGGTAAGGGAAAGAAGACGTCGCGATGCGCGCGCAGCGCCACTGGCAAAAAAAAATACGGAATTCACTGACGAGACGAACGAGAGAAAAAAAAAAAAAAGAAAACGCGATACTGACGACTGAGAGAAAAAAATAAAAGAAAACGCGACACTGACCAGACGAATGATAGAAAAAAAAAAAAAGATAACGCGACACTGGCGAGACGAATGAGAAAAAAAAAGAAAAATCGCGATGTCGAAAAAAAAACAACAACAATTTAAATCTCACCTCACGGACTTTCAGGGGGATAAATATCGATAAATTGTTATTTCCAAAGGTCCGTGACTCACTTGTTTACGATTTTTTCATATACAGCACTGTCAAACAACGGAAAAACATTGATTTTAGAACGATTTATCGGAGAGACACGATCGACACTAACGCGTAACGGATTTTTTCCCGATACTCAATATGGCGTCCCCGAGGGATCGCGGTGGCGCGAAAGCTGCGCAAAGCCCGTCAAGGTAGGGGGGAGAAGACAACGAGATGCGCGCGCAGCGCCACTGGCAAAAAAAAAAATACGGAATTCACTGACGAGACGAACGAGAAAAAAAAAAAAAGAAAACGCGATACTGACGACTGAGAGAAAAAAATAAAAGAAAACGCGACACTGACCAGACGAATGATAGAAAAAAAAAAGATAACGCGACACTGACGAGACGAATGAGAAAAAAAAAGAAAAATCGCGACGTCGAAAAAAAAACAACAACAATTTAAATCTCACCTCACGGACTTTCAGGGGGATAAATATCGATAAATTGTTATTTCCAAAGGTCCGTGACTCACTTGTTTACGATTTTTTCATATACAGCACTGTCAAACAACGGAAAAACATTGATTTTAGAACGATTTATCGGAGAGACACGATCGACACTAACGCGTAACGGATTTTTTCCCGATACTCAATATGGCGTCCCCGAGGGATCGCGGCGGCGCGAAAACTGCGCAAAGCCCGTCAAGGTAGGGGGGAGAAGACAACGAGATGCGCGCGCAGCGCCACTGGCAAAAAAAAAATACGGAATTCACTGACGAGACGAACGAGAAAAAAAAAAAAAAGAAAACGCGATACTGACGACTGAGAGAAAAAAATAAAAGAAAACGCGACACTGACCAGACGAATGATAGAAAAAAAAAAAAAGATAACGCGACACTGACGAGACGAATGAGAAAAAAAACGAAAAATCGCGACGTCGAAAAAAAAACAACAACAATTTAAATCTCACCTCACGGACTTTCAGGGGGATAAATATCGATAAATTGTTATTTCAAAAGGTCCGTGACTCACTTGTTTACGATTTTTTCATATACAGCACTGTCAAACAACGGAAAAACATTGTTTTTAGAACGATTTATCGGAGAGACACGATCGACACTAACGCGTAACGGATTTTTTCCCGATACTCAATATGGCGTCCCCGAGGGATCGCGGCGGCGCGAAAACTGCGCAAAGCCCGTCAAGGTAGGGGGGAGAAGACAAAGAGATGCGCGCGCAGCGCCACTCGCCAAAAAGTAAATAAAACGATTGAAATTGTTTTGAACGTTGTTTGAGAAAGCCTTTTTGCAATAAAAGTGTATTGTGATTCGAAAAAATCGTACTTTTTTTTTTTTTTTTTACTAATATTCAATATAATTTCATTTTTCTATAATTCATTTCGCGAGTTTATATTTTCTCGATGAAATACGCGATAGAGAGAAACCAGTCGACGAGATGCACGCGCAGCGCCACTCGCAGCAAAAAAAAAAAAAAACCGAAAAACCTCGTAAATCAATTAAAATTTTTCTGATCAATATTTAATAACACCATTTCGCAACAGTGTTTCATGATTTAGAAAAGATATGAAAAATTTTTTTTTTTATTTACTCTTTAATTTTATTTTTCAATAATTTTTTTCGTAATGTTTATTACGACTCGAATAAATGCGCTCAAGCGAGGGTGCGCGGTACGTCACTTCCGGTTTTTTTTTTAAATCAAAAGTGGCGAAATTATTTTTCGATGTTTTTCTTTTTTTTTTATTAAATTTTCACGCTGCAATTCTCGTTCTCGTCAGTGAAAATTTAAAGTAGAGGGGAAAAAAAAAAAACTTTTCGAGTTTAATTCGACGGGAAATTTTGCCCAGAAAAAAAAATGAATCAATTCCTCGAGCCGATGTGAATTTATTTATCGTTGTCAATTCGATAAGGGATCTTCGCAAGAATTTCAGAATATCGAAGACAAAGTAACTCATGCAATTTCGTCGTTTCGTACACTCTTTGTATTTGAAACTATACATTTTTTTATCCAAACTATCCTTTTATTTTTATAAAATCTATGAATAGACAAACAAACAAAAAAGGTATTCAAGCGTAACGAATTATAAATTAATATTGTTGCAAAAGTGTTTCCTCGATTGTGCTAGAAAGACTCGTCGACAGGAAGGAATGTTGATTTTGTTTGCCAAAGAACTTGAAACATTTCCAAATTTTAATACAGGGCACTTAAAAAAAAAAAGCTTTCTCTATTATTCGTAAAAAAAAGAGAAAAAAAAAGTATCAAGCTCCAAATATCGTGAGTGTCTTTGGTAAAATAATTGACAGGTAAATTATAAAAATAATGAAAAACAATGAACGCACAAAGAGTTTTCGAAAATTTTTTGTTTTCTTTCAATTTCTCGAAATTCGACGATAACAAAAAATTCATTGTTTTTTTTTTTTTGCGAAATCCGTTGAGGAACAAACACGAGAGAGTCGAGAGGACGAGAGAGGACCTTTTGTCACAAAGAGAGAGAGAGAGAGAAAGAGAGAGAGAGAAATGTGTATAACATTTTTGTTTCTTTGTTTGTTTTTTTTTTTTGCGATAAATTTTACATTTATTTTGATAAATATAGGGATAACATTTCTTCTTCATTTTCCGTAATCGTAACACTAATTTGCGATAAAACGTTACACAGGCGCGTACGTAGAAAAAAAAAACAAAAAATAAAAAAAGGAAGAAGAAAAACAAAGACAACGGAAAAGATCATGAATGGCATCGATTAAAATTTTTTCAAATCAACAATGCGAAGAGAAAGCGTCTCTCTCCGGTTGAAATATCGACGATCGTGTCTCGGATGAGTGTCCTAGATTTTTTGTTTTTTGTTTTTTGTTTATTATCGTCACGAAAAAAAAAAAAAAAAAAAAAAAAACCAACAATAATAAAGCGCAAATACATGCAACCGCGGAGCTTCTCTCGAATAAATGCACACGCAACTGCAATTTTTACTCACAAGCCCCCGCAATAATGTCTCCTGGGATAAACTCCGTCCATAAAATATGCACCGCTCTTTCTTTCATCTTTTTTTTTTTTTTTTTCGACATTCTCTTTGTACAAAATTAAAAAAAAAAAAAAAAAAAAAGAAGAAGAAGCGAAAAACCACGACATAAATAAATTTTTCAAGCTGCGAGTGTCGAGTGCTTCGATCGATATTCTCGTCGTCAATTGAGATCGGGGCTGGGAGAGGGAACGATGATTTTTGGAGTAAATGTTACAAAAAATTTTCTTACTTTTCTTCGTTTTCTTTTTTTTTTTTTTTTTCCCAAAAAATGCACGTATGACAAAAAAAAAGTGAAGAAATCGAGGAAATTCGAGGGATGCGAGAAGGAATGGCTGTGAGATAAGAAAGTGACGCATAGAGGAGTTTGGAGGATCCTGTAGCACTCGTTCGATCCACGATCTCGCGATTATACAATATGGCTATGAAAAAAAAAAAAAAAAAAAAAAAAACATCTTGACTCATTTTATCCCCATTTTTTCTTCTCATCTTCACTTTCCTTCCTTGTTCTTCGTTTTTTCCCTAAAAATCAGCGTATGCCTGCCTGGGGGGGGGGGGGGGGGGGGGGGCTTCGCTATGGAACGTTTTCGTTTCTTTTTTTTTTCTCTTCTTTTCTTTTCTACGCTCGCATTCGATCTCTCGCACATTCCAAAATCTTTCTGTCACTCCGTTCTTTTTTTCCTCATTTATTAATCCTATGAATTGTAAATACTATTATAATATATAATATATATATACATATATATATATATATATATATATATATATATATATATATACGTGTGAAACGTGGTAACAAATAATGAAACGCTTGAAAAAATTGCACGTTATACAAACTCAGTGGTTGCGCTCCTCCTTTATCGATAAACCATTCATCTTCTCACGTCATTCGTACCGCATTATATTTTTTTATATACTTTTTTTTTTATATATATATATTTCTTTTCAAATGTTTATTTATTTATTTTTTTCTTCCAGCGAAAAAGCACTCTGCGCGCAGGCATAAAATCGTTCAACTCTTTTATTTGCTTCTTCCATTCTCGTTTACTTTCACACATTCTGTACGTAATTCTTGCATCCACACCGCCGCACATACACATATATTAAGTTTCGTTTTTTTTTTTTTTTTTTCTTTTTTTTTTTTTCTTCTTAATTCTTTCAATGTATATGCAAGTATATAATTAATTATTTATTTATATATATATATATATTTATGTACGAGGCTTTTCGTGACAATTGGACACGAGTCTGAGCCGTATTCTTGAAGATTTGGTCCATGATTTTAGTTCGTTATCCTCGGTATGGATACGAGAAAAAAAAAAGAAAAAAAAAAAAACGTCTCGGACGAGGCTAATACGAAAAACAAAAAAAATAATCATTTTGCCGTAATTTCATTCCTCGTTTATTCCATTGATCGCACAATTATTATAATTATCGATTCCATTATAATTATAATGTAATAATTATAATTATATATTAATATAATTATATATTATATAATTATGTATTATGTAATATATAATTATAATATATAATTATAATTAATTATAATTATAATAATTATTGATTCCATTGATCGCACAATTATTATAATTATCGAGAGTGAAAGTAATGAATAATGAAATCGATAATTGACGATCACGGTAATAATTTTCAAACCTGTCCCCGGACCAAATCCAAAAGTCCGAGGGGCTCAAATCATTGGTTCGAATTGACTCGAAATTCCTCGCACGTAATTAGTGACTCTCGTGACGTCACTACGTTAGATCCGGCACGTTTGATCACTCATTCGCTCGCTCTCTCTCTCTCTCTCTCTTTTTCTCAATCTCTCGACATTCTAGTTCTTTTATTATATACATACACACACACATATATATATATATATATATATATATATATATATATATATATATATATATATATATATATATCCTCAATTATTTTCTTCGTTCATTCACGCTCAATTTAATCCTAAATACGACGTTTTATGCTCTACGAGTGTATCAATTAATTTATTTGGCCACTGAACATTTAAAATTTAGTCCTCTATCGCCCTCGTTTAATTAATTTCTTCCTTCGCTTATCTTTATTTCTTTCCTTTTTTTTCTCTTTTTTTTTTTTTTTTACTTCTTTATTCACTGCTATAAATTCTTTAGTCTCGCGAGTCCTCCGATTTCCTTTTACTTCATTTTTATTTTATTTTTTTATTTATTTATTTTTTCTTTCCTTTCATCTTTTAGTTTCTCGAGATTTCGTTATCCTTCAAGTTCTATTTCTCTCACAATGATCAAGAATTCACGAAGAGACGCTTCAAGGATTTGTGTGCGCGTGTGGGTTTGTATATTTTTTTTTTTTTTTTTTTTTTTTTTTTCGAGTCTTTCCTCGTGCACATTGGGCTCGATGTTTTTTCTTTTGTTTATTTTTTTTTGTTTATTATATGCTTCGTTGACTCGTTTCGTTTGTTTTTTGTTTTGTTTTGTGCTTTTTGTCTTTGGAAAATATATTTTTTTTTTCCCCCCCAAAGTTGAATATTTTCATTCCTCGGCGAGCGCGGAGATTTGGCTTTGATCGATTTTAGATGGCAAATTATTTGCGGCGTTGCTGGGTCTTTCGAGGATACTTTACGTTGACTGGCCCCGCAGCGTTTCGTCCCTATGCAGGAATCTCGCATCCCCTTTTAATCTTTTCGTTTTCCTTTTTCTCATACTTTCATCTCTCTCTCTCTCTCTCTCTCTCTCTCTCTCTCTCTCTCTCTCTATCTCTCTCTCTCTCTCTTCCTTTCTTATCTAAAGCCTTAAACTCTCGAATCGTCTTTTCCAACACAATTATCCCTAATTCCAACGTTACAATCAAAAAAATTTTCCTACTAAAGTCTCTTTTTTATAATTAAATTTTTCTGCTCTTTATTCTTCTTCGTTTCTTTCTTTCGATCTCAACTAACGCAAATTTACGTCGCGCAACACAGCAATTGGAACAAAATGTTTGACTCTTTTTTTCTGACAAAACTGTCTTTATTTTTTTTGTTTTTTTTTTTTTTTTTTTTTCGTCTGTGCGTGTAAAAATTGCTCCGAAATCTTGGGGCAACGTAAATTCGTAAAATCCAACAAATCGCGTGAAACTTTCAACAAAATTTTTCTAATTTCCAATCACTATTCTTTTTTTTTTTTTTCTTTTCTCCCTACATCCACATGATTCATCCGTTTAAACGCTTTCCAGCCTCGTTTTTTTTTCTTCTTCTTCTTCCATGCCCTTTTCTCTCGCCCTCGAGAAATCGCCTAATCACACCGATATTCCTCATCCCAGGACGAAGACGCACATTTCAACGTAATTAATATTGGCAGTGATGTTACGCTTTTTCGCGTTTCCGAATATATAAACGCTCGTGAGAAACTCGACCAGACTGAAATATAATCGTTATTTTTTTGTCCGCTCTCTCTCTCTCTCTCTCTCTCGTCTTGATTTTATTTTCGCTTTGACGTCGTCGCATACGAATTATCGGTCGAAAGTCTTGAGAAACTTTTATTTATTTATTTATTTATTTATTTATTTTTTTTTTTTTATCGAATTCCGAGATTCATTCGTTTATTTTTTCATTTTTTTTTTTTTTGGCTTTTGCAACATTAAAAAAAATTCTTTCCCCATTCGTCGTTTACCATCTTCGTTCTTGAGAACTTATCACAATTGGTAAGTCGTGGAAAAATTTATCGTTGAGAAAAACAAAAAGTTTTTTGTTTTCGTATTGACGTGAAGAAAAAAAAAAAAAAAAAAAAAAAAAAATAACACATTTATAATAATAATTTTCGCCAGGACGACAGAGACGAGTGACGCACGTTGTTTTTTTTTTTTTTTTTTTTATTCACGAGTCGAGGAATTTCCCATACGTTTATTTTTGTTTTGTTTTTTCTTTTTCTTTTTGTTTTTTCTTTATCGACAGCAGCAGCTGCTGCATTCGTTTGAATTAAAAAAAAAAAGGAAAAAAAAACGGAAAATATCTTCCGGAATTTTGGATTAGACGTGTCTCTTCATGTGGAGAGCGAGATGATCGCTGCGCGAGAAGCATCGATCGCAGTGTCGGCATTTGAACGGTTTTGCTCCGGTGTGCTTGCGATAATGACGCGTTAATTCGTCGGAACGCGCGAATCGCCATTCGCAACCCTCCCAGCTGCATTTGTACGGTTTTTCGCCTGAAAGAAAAAAATAAAACAAACGAAGCACTTTTTTAGTCAAAATCGTTTTTTTTTTTTTCATTCTTAACCAACTAATTTCACATTTCAATGAAAATATTGTCAATTCACGATTGTAAGGGGATCGAGATGAAAATTCGATTCGATTGTTCCTAAAATTTTAGGGAGACAGTTCGAAGAATTTGTTAGTCGGAGAAACGGAAAAAAAAATTTAGCCATAAACAATTCCTGAAAATTCAACAGCCCTGGATGGGAGGATATCGGCTCAGAACTGAGGGGATCTTCGACGATTTCCTTCAGTATTATTGCACATTCAATCGTAACTTTGCAAAAACAAATATTTCTCCCAAAAATATGAAAAATTTTTCGTTTGCTCTCCCTACGTAACTCGTGTATCAACGATTATTATTTTATAGGTATGCAATAATATAAATTGAAGCCAATCAAAATAATTGCTGTCCTTTTGAATTTCGTCAAGAGCAAAAATCTCAATTAACAAATGTCTCGAGCAAAATTTTTCCAATTTCTTTTTTTTTTTTTTTTTCATTCACTGGAAATAAAATAATTATTTACATCAGAGAGAGAGAGAGAAAGAGAGAGAGAGAGATCACAGGGTCGATGTACACAATGACGAGTACTGTAAAATTTTATGAAACAATTGCAAATAAATTTCTAGAAAAAATCAGCCAAGGATAATGAAAGATTAATTTTAATAAATAAAAAAAAAAAAACGTTACTTCGACTCTGATCTTGGAGGGTGAGTCGTCACCGAGGCCTCGAAAGAGAAACAAAAATTGGCGATTAATATAATACGATGGGTAAAACGAGACCGAGCAAGATGTGGCAAGAAAACAAAACAAGCTTCCATATAAATAATCGGTTGGCGTGAAAACGGATGTCGTATACGAGAGACGACCGTGGGGCTGACGTTGATGAGCCAGCCCCGGATGGGCACGACTGTGCCGAAGGGGGGGGGGGGGGCAGAGAATCGTAGGCCAAAGCAGCCGGGGAAAACGAGCAAGAGGGCAGGGAAAGGGAGAAAGCGAACGTAGACAATACGAGGTCACCACCTGTGGCACGATGTTACCGCTCCAGTCTCGCTTAACAAGCCAACGTTAAGGGAAAGATGGGCGAGGGGTATGTTCGAAGAGAAAGACCCGGAATAAAAGAGAGAGAGAGAGAGAGAGAGAGAGAGAGAGAGAGAGAGAGAGAGAGAGAGAGAGAGAGAGAAAGTGAGATATGGAGGGTGAGACAATAATGCAAGTGAACGATCGACTTTAATATCTTTTTGACGCTCCAAGGGGATGAAATAACTCATGCATCATTTTTATTTAAATATTATTCACGCTTCTACTTTATCTCGACTAATATTCTTCCATGACGGATATTTAAATAATATGTAAACAATTCAAAAATGGACGTTTTTTTTTTTTTTTTTCCAAAATTGATACGTTCTTACAATCTTTTCAGGATTAAAAAATCTTTGTGTCATATTTTACTTAATCTTATATTTTATATATTTTTATATTTATTTGATCTTACATTTAATATATTTATTTTATATTTATATTTATTTAATTTTATATTTAATTTAATTTTTATTTAATCTCATATTTTATTTAATCTTGAGTTATATTTTACTTATATTCTTCTATAATCAATCAAAGATACGGATATTATTATATCCGAATGAATTTAAAGAGTTGATTTTTGTAAATTTCGTTTCATCTGGATAGGTCTCGAGCTCGAAAGGTTCGTCCGTCTCTGGGGTTAGGAAATAATGAAAGAAGGAAAATTGATGTCCCGGCTTCTCAAAAGCCTCTTAGACAGTGGAAAAAGGGGGAAAAAAAAACGTAAGCAAGTAGTAAGAGTAAATCGTGCACAGACCAACAATATCTTCTCTCTCTCTCTCTCTCTCTCTCTCTTTCTCTCTTTCGACTTGGTTCTTTCTCATGGTTGACGGGCAAACTCTTTTCTCGTGACGGAATGGCGTTTGGTCGGGAAAAAAATGGGGGGCGAGCGATGCATCTTGGGGGGAGGGGGGGGGGGGTGACAAGGGACAAGAACGCGGAGACGTCGACAAATCCAAGCGGGACGTCGAGCGGCATAACCAAATTTCACCTCATTCACTTCCTTTACATTCTACATCACCCCGGCGATATTGGGGCCTGGTTTTTTTTTACCCTGTACAATCCTTTCGGTGGAGGAAACGAAAA
Organism: Rhorus exstirpatorius; assembly: GCA_963564615.1. NCBI lineage: Eukaryota > Metazoa > Arthropoda > Insecta > Hymenoptera > Ichneumonidae > Rhorus > Rhorus exstirpatorius. Next base: position 13,650,858 of record OY751316.1, on the reverse strand, counting down.
AAAAAAAAAAAAAAATAGAAAAAAGGTTCGTTCCAATCCCATCCTGGAAACTTTTTCCGTCCCTACTTCGAGAAGCTAAAAAATTCCACTTGAGACTACCCTCTTCGTGAGGGGGCAAGAAAATGTTTTTTTTTTTTTCTTCTCTAGCTCACTTTTTCTGTCTTTCTCTCTCTCTCTCTCTCTCTCTCTCTCTCTCTCTCTCTCTCTCTCTCTCTCTCTCTCTCTCTCTCTCTTCATCCCTTCTCGCTAATACTGCACGGTTTTTCAAACGAGACGCGAAGGGTGAAAGAGAGTACACGAAACTGTCAGTCCTCGATCTTCCTTTTATATCCTTCGGCTGGAAAGAGAGAAACGAGAATGACTTACAGCAGCGCTACGGAGTCGAAAACGTGTTTTCTCTTCTCACTTTGCCTTTTGTATTTTTCTGTGTATTTCTCTCTCTCTCTCTCTCTCTCTCTCTCTCAACGCGTCTCGTCGTTGCTCAACGGAGCGGAATTACATCGCGGAAGGACGAGCGCGAGATTTATTTTGTCCCCCTTGTGCAATGGATTATTAAATATATATATTATATTATATATATATATATATATAGAATAGCTTGGGTATTTTATATTCTTGGGGGTGTCCTCAAAGCGGAAATAAATTTTGACCAGAATTTGAATAATCATTTTTGTCAGCCTTGCCCCCCCCCCCCCCCTACATATTAAAAATATTAAATTTGACAAATTATTAAAAATCGGAGCAAGAAAAACAAAAAGAGCTGAGGAAATATTGAAAATATTTTTTCAATCCCTTAACTTTGTTCCTCGGTGTTGACAAAAAAAAATGACTCGATGAATTAATTTGAGGGGAATAAAAAATCGAATTAATGCAGCTAGAGATTTGTCGGTTGTCATGAAAGCTTCAATTATGCTCGATTGCATGGGGGAAAAAAAAACAAGTTGAAAATTTTTAAATTAAAGGGGAAAAAAAATGTTATTTTTCTACAAGCCCCATTGTCGAACAGCCAGCGCGCCCCCTCCGTACTTGCACGAAGTACTCTTAAATCTCGCATCGTCGAGAATATTAATGCTCGGACCGCTTCGCCCTCGCTTTCATTTTAAATATTAATTCCCCACGTTATGAAAGATGATGCAAGAAAAACAAAAAAAAACAAAGAAAATTAAAAAAAAAAACAACAAAGTATCACAACGAGGTTTTTCGTCTCTGATGGCTGAGCAATTTTTTCCCTTTCTCTCTCTCTCTCTCTCTCTCTCTCTCTCTCTCTGTCTCTCACCATGATGTAATGAAAAATTAACGTGCATTATGACTGTGTACGTTATTATTTTTTTTTAAGCGATATTGCGGCAATTTTTTGCCGCAATTTTATGCAAATTTTATGCAAAATTTATACAAATTTTTTGTTTGTTTCTCCATTCGGTAATCGAGACAAAAAAATTATTTTAAAAAATATATATTTATTGGGGTGTGTCGAAAATGAACCTTTTTTTTTCTTCTCTCCTGCCACTTAAAACTTAAGGTTTCGACATTAAAGAGGCCCTCGTTCAAGGAGGGCGCTGTAGCTTGAAGTTTAGAGGTTTCTCAACGAGGATTGAGGTGTCCCATTTGATTAACACGTAGAAAATAAATGTTTTTCGTTCAAAATGATGTCAGGAAACCAAAAAATTAGCGATGCCTGTGTTTCTTGGCTTACTTGAACGAATGACTCATCCCCTAAACAATGATTGCTCGTTTTTCGACTTGCCTCGTTCAAATTTTTTTTTTTACGCCACTTTTCGACCACAATAGTCACTTTTTCAAGCTTAAAAAGTCTCCAAGGTATCGATAAGTTCAAAATTAATTGCTGCAAGTATTGATTGTTGGTTCGAATATAAATAATCAATTCCAAAAATTGGTAAAACATACGAAATTTCTCAAAATAAACATGGTTTTTTGAATAAAATTGAATTCCGTGTTTCCGTATCTTCAATTTTATTCAAAAAAACCATGTTAATTTGAGAAATTTCGTAGGACTTGCCAATTTTTTGAATTGATTATTTATATTCGAATCAACAATCAATGCTTGTAGCGATTAATTTAGGACTCATCGATATTTTGGAGACTCTTTAAACTTGAAAAAGTAACTATTGTGGTCAAAAAGTGGCGTAAAAAAAAATTGGAACAAGGTAAGTCGAAAAACGACCTATCATCGTTTGGATGATGAGTCGTGCTTTCAAATAAGCCAAGAAACACAGGCATCGTCAATTTTTTTTGGTTGCCTGACATCATTTTGAACGAAAAATAATATTTTTTACGTGTTAATTAGATGGGAAACCTAAAACCTCGTTGAGAGACCTCTCGACTTCAAGCTGCAGCGCCCTCCTTGAACCTCTTTGATGTCAAAACCTAAATTTTTGAGTGGTAGGAGCGATTAAAAAAAAAAGTTCATTTTCGACACAACCTAATGTAAATACAACAGGGTAAACGCGAAAAAATTGCTTCGTTATTCAAGTCAATTGGCTCTGATCGCACACTTTGGAGTGGTAATCTCGGGTGTGAAATTTTCGCGAGGCTATTTTCGACCGATGAATTGAGATTTTTTCTTATGCAAAAATCGAAACAAAAGATTTAAAAAAAAAAGCCATTTTCTCGGGAAACTGTGAATTCTTGTCACTAACGGAAATTGCTTCTTTGGTAGGAGAGAAGAGAGAAGAGAGAGATGGGGGAAAGTCCAGTATCGTTCCCGAGCGAGGGTAAGAGTGTCCTGTTTTACGTTTCGTGAGAGTTAGGGTGATTTTTCCAGGGCTTATGGGAGGATCTTTTTTCTTCATCCCTTTCCCCGAAGATGTCAAGGATCCTCGCCTATACGTCGACATCCGGCACGTTCGTGCCGAAGGATACGACGTAAAAGCGAGAAGGGTTTGTATTGCGTCGATATGTCAGTCCGTCGTGGCAACGCACGTACAATCCTCTCTCTCTCTCTCTCTCTCGTATTCGTCTGTCGTCTTTGCATTTTATTAAGTTTTCCCTGTCTGTACGTATAGCGCGTCCGAGTATCGTGAGAAGAGACACCGTGGATTTATAGCTGGCGAGAGAGAGAGAGAGAAAGAGATAGAGAGAGAGAGAGAGAGAGAGAGAGAGAGAGAGAGAGAGCTCCTAGTCGAGAGAAGAACGAGAGAAATAGACACAGAGAAGAATTCACGATATGGCATTTTGGTGAATAACCTCTCGTGTGTGAGGGATATACTCGGCTCAGCACGAGAACACCAAAGCTTTTGGACACTGGCAATCCCCAAAACGATTCACGGAACGGCAGTTTAGCCACTTTGCATGTTTCACATTCTCCGGGATCTACACTGGATTTCTCTCTCGACCTGATCTATCTCTCTCTCTCTCTCGCTCTTTCTATCTCTCGTTTTATTAATAGCTCATTCTCGTAGGATTGCCTTTTATCCACTATTAACATCCTCCCGAATAAATTAATTGGAATTAATTCCCAGAATTAACCTCGAAGCTTAAATCCACGATTTTTCGATAAAAAAAAAAGAAAAGCCCTGATTTTCTGAATACCAACGAAGAATCGACGGGAAAGAATTCAACGAGCTCCGAAGGACAACTTATTGCCTCTTGCGTTGATAAAAAAAAAAAAAAAAAATGTGCAAATTAGAATTTTGCATAATGCTACGTCATTGTTTAATCTCACTCGCAAAGATATTAAATTTTGGCTTTGCGAGTGAAATAAAACAATGAGGAGGCAATCTGCAAACTGCTAATTTGTACGCTTTTTTTTTTTTTTTTTTTTGTTCATTGTCACCTGGACTATTGGGGCAAAGCGTTGTGGCTTTCGAAAATTTCAAAATTTCAAAACTTTTTAAAATCTTAACCCCTTGAGGAATTCTTGCCGAATTGCATAACAATCAGCATTGTCCCGAAGGATATTTGTGCCAAAAAGTTTGGGCTCGATAGCGTCAAATTTGCGAAAGTTTGAGCCAGAAACAAAAAAAATTTCGAAAATTTAAAAATTTTCGAAAATCTGAACCCCTTGACAAATTCTTGCCAAATGCAATACCGATCATCCTTGTCCCCCATACTATTCGTGTAAAACGTTTGGACCTGATAGCGTCAAATTCACGAAAATTAAAGCGTGTCCACTGATTTTTGTCACACGCACGTGTGTCGAAAATGAACTTTTTTGTTTTTTCATCGCTCCTACCACTCAAAACTTTAGGTTTCGATATTAAAGAGGCCCTCGTTCAAGGAGGGCGCTGTAGCTTGAAGTTTAGAGGTCTCTCAACGAGGATTCAGTTTTCCCATTCTAATTAACACGTAAAAAATATTGTTTTTCGTTCAAAATGATGTCAGGCAACCAAAAAATTGGCGATGCCTGTGTTTCTTGGCTTATTTGAAAGCACGACTCATCCCCTAAACGATGACAGGTCGTTTTTCGACTTGCCTTGTTCCGATTTTTTTTTTTTTTACGCCACTTTTTGACCACGATAGTAACTTTTTCAAGTTTAAAAAGTCTCCAAGGTATCGATGAGTCCAAAATAAATTGCTACAAGTATTGATTGTTAATTCGAATATAAATAACCAATTTTTTACCAGTTTTACCAAAATGAATCGCTACAAGTATTGATTGTTGATTCGAATATAAATAACGAATTTTTGGAATAAGTTATTTATGTTCGAATCAAGAATCAATACTTGTAGCAATTTATTTTGGACTTCATTTGGACCTTGGAGACTTTGTAAACTTGTAAAAGTGACTATTGTGGTCGAAAAGTGGCTTGAAAAAAAATTGCGAACAAGGCAAGTCGAAAAACGACCAATCATCGTTTACGGGATGAGTCGTGTTCTCAAATGAGCCAAGAAACACAGACATCGCCAATTTTTTTGATTGCCCGACATCATTTTGTACGTAAAACAATATTTTTTACGTGTTAATTAGATGGGAAACCTGAATCCTCGCTGAGACACCTCTAAACTTCAAGCTACAGCGCCCTCCTTGAACCACTTTAATGTGAAAACCTAAAGTTTTGAGTGGTAGGAGCGAAGAAAAAAAAAAAAAAGTTCATTTTCGACACACCCTACCTCACATACATACGGAAATTTTTCATAAACGCGTTTTCTCAATGTTTCAGGACGTTTGAGCATGCTGGCATGAAAATCTCGAATTTTTGTCTTCATAAAAAAAGCTTTCTCCATGAGGAAACAAAAAGAACGATTAATAATAATTGCCTCTGATCACTCATAGGATAATTCAAGTTCAATAATGATAAATCGAAGAAAAAAAAAAAAACCCTCGATAGAATTTTCCCGCAAGGTTACGGGGACACTCGATGCGCTGTTCTCATTTTCATGGAATCGACAGGCGATCAAACCGCGCTTCAATTTTACTTGAAAAGTCATTGAGCATCTCATCTCGACTATACCGCAAAGCCTGCTTCATTTTCATTCTACGCTTCATACTTCCGCTTCTCTCTCTCTCTCTCTCTCTCTCTCTCTCGTTTCTCGGTTCCCCCTTTTGTGCACGAAAAAGTACACAAATGTCTGCGGTATGTCGATAAGCATACTCCTGGAGTTATCATCATCATCATTATTATCATAATCGTAGTTGTGTCATGTCCCGAACATTTTGCGGTCTTATGCAATACGAGGCTCGTTCAATAGCTCGGGCCGGACTCTCCGGTTGCTCCAAAGAGACACGCTCAACCGCGTCCGACTACCGGTCACCCAAGACTTCTGCCTCTCTTTCAACTCCTGTTATTTCGTGCTTCTACGGCTCGCGATCTCCCCTCAAGCCTGCACTCTCGTCGCTCCTTCGTATCCCTTCACCCTTCTTCGTGCTTTCTTTTCCAACTTCCGGTTCCCCGCGGCATGTGTTCTTGCCCGTTTTGTGAGGCTTTCAAGGATTATTTTCGCGAATCGCATTATCATCGAGCAAGGCCGGACCGGCGAGGCTGACTGCGAACAAGTTCTTGGTGGTTGAACTGAAAAAAAAAAAAAAAAAAAAAAAAAAGCGATAGGATATCGGCAACGCGATAGTGCCATCAGTACCAGCCATGAGTACTGGACTAAGAGCGAGAAAGGAAGAGAGAGAGAGAGAGAGAGAATCGAGGAACCTTCCATGGGATGCACTTCTAAACGGATCAAAGTCCCTGCCATCGCAGCGAGCGAGAACAATAGCTCCGGGAATGGAATTCCAGAACGGAAAGTCCCTGTAATTGGAAATCTTTCCCAATGCCTCTGCTATATGTGCGTGTTTGTGTGCAAAGTCTGCTCTCTCTCTCTCTCTCTCTCTCTCTCTCTCTCTCTCTCTCTCTCTTTATCTCTTTCGTGTCTTTCTAGCTGCGTCACTTTCTATCCACTCTGGCTTGCTGGCCAGTGATGGCTCTGTCGTACAGAGAGAATGGAGACTACCCCGAGTTACCGAAGGCACAACTTGCCGAGGCGATAGAACGATCGATCCTGTCTTGATTCCTCTCTCCTTCAGCCTCTGGGTGTCCCGGTGCGCGACTACGGCCTCTTCCTTCCCCGCAAACCCAAGAGGACACCCAAAGGAATAGCCATTGTTCGTAGACCTTCGGGAAGGTCTCTTGCTCCAGCTCCTCCGCTGTCTCTCACTCTCTCTCTCTCTCTCTCTCTCTCTCTCTCTCTCTCTCGTTCTCTTCCAGACTTATCCCCCTCGTCAGACCTCATGGCCAACCCTCGATAAACTCATCCTCGGGTCACATTCGTAATTTGCACTTGGTAATTGAAAACTTTTCTCGAGTTCTCGTGAAATAATAGATTCAGGCCAGAGGATACGAGTCAAGAGGAAAATTGAATCCCCGGTGTGTGTCCTCCGAGGCATTCGATTCTGATGATGTTGGGTTGCAAGCTGTTTTCACATTCCTGATGTTCAAATTGACGCCTAGTTTCGGAAAAATGAAAAAAAAAAACAAAAAAAATTAGTATGTATACGTTGTTTGCAAACTCACGTGAATCAATAGCGGATAATGGGGATTGGTCGTGGTGGTATGCGAGCATGAAGATCCTTTGTCAAATGGATTATTGACTAGGGAGGAAGATAGCCACTGTTTGTACGATTCAACGGTTTCAATCTACTTAACGACAAACGTATCGAACGTACCGGAGGCCGATTAACCGACGATTTGACTCTGTGCCAGGTGAGTTTACGGTTGCCTCGTCAGTGTCACGCATACACGTGCGTTATCTTTTGATGTGATTGTCGAAACGAGCTGCCCCGGAACAACGAGCGAACGATCGAGACTGAGCTCTTGATCCATGAAACGGATATTTACCGAGGCTCCTCGTAAATCAGTTTCCCCGCTCGATAATCTTCCGCTTCTGTCATGAAAAGCCTGGATGACGATATCCTTCCGTCGTTAGCTCGTGGACAAACTTTTGCTTGTTGCATCGATAGGATCATAGTCGTTGATTGGATCTTCCATCACGTGCCATTTCAATTCTTCAAAAAAAAAAAAAAAAAAAAAAGAAAAAAAAAACCGAAACACTCGTAGGGCTTGATCCTCCGTTGCATTCGAACCGCGACCGGGGTCCTACATCGACAGCACAACGATGCAATTCTATTCCTAATTCTGTTAATACCGATACACAATCACGAATTACAGGGTTATCATGACCAATCGTTGGACGAAAACAGCAGTTAGCCAGCGGTCAATTTCAACGCGAACGACCGGAATGGCCGCGGTAGAACGGTAAGCATTGCTGTGGGCAGAGCTGGATCGTCGGGTGTGGAATTCATAACAGAGTAATAATCGCTGGGACGAGCTCCGTATGCATAATCCTTCGTAGTTAGCAGTTCTGCTTAACGATCCAGTCGCGGCTCACTCTCTCTCTCTCTCTCTCTCTCTCTCTCTCACTCTCCCTCAAATTCGCTTGCCGAGAGAAAGCAATTCCGCTTCGTCCAGGCTTGGCTTTCTGCCTCTTGGAAGCCTTTCTAGCCAGGGACATACCACGGTTGAGGTATAACGTCACGGACGGCTACCCCAGACCCGGTCGTTCCGTGAGTCTTTGCTTTGTGCAGGGACGCGCCTCGGTCTCATCCAGCCAGGCATCAGCCAAGAGAATGAGGAGAAGCGAGAGGACGAGAAGGAAGGAACGAGGGACTAGACGAGGCAAGAGAATAAAATTTGGATCCTTCGTCGAGTCTGCGGGACGGCGGGGCGGGGGATTGTCATTGCAACGTAGAAAAGGACCTTTCATTTTATTCTGCATGGCTCGAATAATGCCGAAGCCCAACACACATCGTTTTACCCGATGAAATTTCGTCTCGACTTTAAGCTGTAAAGCAAACCACGAGCCTACCGGCGGGGAGGAGTTTTCCCTTATTAACCGTTGGATGAAACACGTTGTTCTCGCACCAACCGGGCTTTTCGACCAACGTGCTGGGGAAAAAAAAAAAAAGAGGCTACATGCGCGAAAGAGAAAATCCCCTGACGCGTGAACAGCGATGGGTAGGAGGAAAGGCTAGCGTGGTCCTGACGAAAAGACTTTCGCACAAAGACGAGAAGAAATATTGAACGGGAATGGAAAAGGGGCGCATATAGTTGGGTGGCTTCGTTAATTAAAGTCCTGACGGTTCCGTCCATCAGCGACGCTCACCGCAGCTAGCTAGAGTAGCCTTGACGGAATCCTGACGCTGCGGACGTTCAGCGTGCAAGATTGAAACCGTCGGACAACAACACAAAAAAAAAAAGCATCTGTAACTCTCTCGCTGCATCGGTGGCATCAAATTTCTGGGCTTTTTTTCCCTCTTCTTTCGTTGCCTAGGGTAATTTTGATATTCACCGTTTGACTTTTCGACAGATGAATAATTTTGCGTTAACTGAATCATTTTCGCACCTTTGAGATAGTCCATGTGGCAGATCATTCATGTGATCGAGTATATTGGCAATAAATATTTTGCAGAAACCTATCAAATCTGAGAACGCGCAGTGCTCTGAATTTATAATAACTATGAAAATGGTCTATAGCACTATAGCTAGGGTAGAGGTACCCAGTTGTGGCCATTGTACCGTTTGCGGCTACTCCGCAATTCTCGGGAATTTTTTAAAGTTTCGAGGCTATGTTCACCGCATCGAGCGTAATATTTCGATATTCAAGATGTTTCCGGACCACTATCGATTGCTTTATTGAATATTTACTAATTTATTTCAACGAAATATGACGAAATGCGTCAACGCCGAGCGATTTGTGCAGTTTTCTCGTACGGTTTCTCATATCCAAAGTCATTCCACCCAATCAATAATTTATATTTTATCAGTTGAAGCTCATTTTTCGAGTTGTAATTACAAAAAAGTGATATCTCAGCTGAAATTCCTGAAAAATACGCGGTGGCCAAAAGTGGTACATTCAAAATTCGATTGTTCTATTCGTGGCCAGCTCATGGCCAATCCCAATTCAAAGCTTGGTGGACACAACTCGTACTTTGGATTGCCAAAAGTAATACAATTGTGGCCACAAATGGTGAAAATTACAGCTACAAGATAATTTCATATTTTCTAATTTATCATGATCAGAAAAGGTTTTTGATGGTAACAATTCAATTGTTTGTACCTTTTAGGCTACATCGATCACTTTTTCAATTCTGAATTTGCAATAATGTGAACAATGTTCGTAAATGAATGTTCGAAAATGCTTAAAGTGGCCACAACTGGTACGTCTACCCTATAGGATTAATTGTTTTTTTTTTTAAATGTTTTTAACGAAATTTCGATTTTTCGTCATCTTTTTGATCAGTCCGTTGAATCATTTCACCTCGGTTAAGCTCAAAACCGTTTAAAATATTCTACCAAACGAAACGTATGATTGCACAACTCTCAATTGATTCTCACAACTAATAATAGCTTCATCGCTTATGAAAATAACATTGGCGGACAGTTTGATATTGACAAATACTTGAAATTCGCAGGAATCACTGACACACTCGCGGCACTTGTCAGCTGAAAGATTACATCGTAAGCAACCGGATCATTGATGCGAAATTTAACGCGCGAAACATACGGCGATCCTACTTTCCGATATGTATTCTATCGTAAGCTCATAATTTCTTGAACAAATTTCATCATCAAATGAATCACTTGCCCGATTCCCAAGATTTTTTTTCCGAACTGAAAGTCGAGAGCAGCGCGATCCGAAACTTCGTAGCATCAAACGAAACGAAAAAGTGTTACAGTATCGAGATATTTCCAATTCACAGAATTCTCCCATAGAACCCCAAGCGCAAGGACTACCTCGAGCCTCTTATTGTATCAGTTGTATGGGAAAAAAAAAAAAAAAAAAAAAAAAAAATCAATAAGTAAAATATAATGGATTTTCGTTCCTGCGGGACAAAAATTTCGATCCTAATCGGACCAGCGATTCGTCGTAATACCGTATAGAACGTCAGTGAAGGATTCAACCGCAACTCTTTTCTGAAATACAGACGATACATCCGGACTGCCAGATCCGTGATAGGCATCCTGATTTTCGTTAATTTCTCGCTCATCCGAATCCGGAGATGAAGAGAGAAAGATTCATTCTCTCGGTCGTCCGCTATTCCCCACCCGGAGAGAGGAGACAGCAGTCCCCCGTTTCACTTTGGCACGGATTAATTATGCATTGTTATTTCCCGCAATAAGGTTGGTTACCGCCACATCAAGTCCCCCGGTGAACACTTCTTGTCCTCGAAGCTTCACCGAATTATTCTCAGCCCCCCCCCCCCCCCCCCCCGTTCTTGTGACTCTTGAGGGTTTACCTCCCTCTGCCACTCGGCCCAACATGCGCCCGCCTTGCTCGACACACGTTTCGGGCTTCTCCATACAACTTTCCAAACTCGAATCTCTTCATCATTCAATGCTGTATTTCGAGGCTGATTCTCCCGTATGCGTCATCCTGTCCCTTCCCAGCTCCAAAAGTGCTGCTCGCCCTCATCCATGGTTGTGTTAACCTCCAGCAGACTCTCGGAATCAGACTCGACAGACGGACAGTCACGCGTCGGAAGATAATAGCGAGAGAGGACGATGTGGCACATTGGGACAAGAAAGGGCGAGAGAGAGAGAGAGAGAGAGAAAGCGGTGAGGAAGGTTTGGAGAGCATAAAGAGGGTGTCACGAATAGACGCTGGGGGTATTTCTATATATTTTCTCTCTCCTTCTTCTTCTTCCTACGACCCAATTATGCGCATAATCGTCGCTGCGGTGGGCGCAAGAGGCATTTGTACGTTTGTGTCGTAACCAAACGCGCTGGCATCTCCTAATCCCAAGGGTCGTCTCTCCGGGGCTTGTTAATCTGCGAATTACGATCGGTGAGACAGAAATACAAGGAGATAGAGAACAAACGAACGCACGGTCCCAACCTCTGCGCGCTCTCCTTCACCACCGAGCTTTCTCTCTCTCTCTCACACACACACACATTATTGTTCACTCATGAATCTTGCCCCTTCGGTACCGCTGTACCTCAAACACGTTGTTGGAACATGCCTGGACCAATTGACGCTCTTGTTACTGGATTGAATGAAAAATTAGGGAATTCCAATGAGTCTATACAGACATGACTGTTACACATGGAACCGTGCATATTCAGATACATTAACACCATATAGAATATGCATCAGCTTACGCGTCGAATTTTCATTCATATTGCATTATTTTTGTGATCGTCGTTCGTAAACGAAACGCTTAATAATTTTGTTCTTTTTTTTCCTATCGTGCGAATAATCGTTTTCTCCTTTCTACAATTTTTTTTTTTTTTTTTTTTAATGAAAATCTGGTTACGCGTTGAGTTTTAATATTTAGAAAACCGTGCTAGTATCCAGGGTACAGCAATGCTCGCTGTATGCTTTACGCGCAATGGTTGCTAACTTTGACATTGAATATCTCGAGTTGGGATAGGTAAATCTGCTTCGAATTTCACGAGAAGTTGGATACTGGCATTCTTATCGTCCGCTATAAATTTCAACAAATTCTCATTATAAACGCATTTTCACGAGGACTACCTTGACCTTTGGACGGCCGACATTAAAAATCTGGCAATTGTCATTCATGACATTTATGACATTTATGACATATGGGTCAGTTATGACCCATATATTGTTTCGAACCTCGGTAGCGCCTATATTGAGGCTTTCCGGCCGGCAACGGAGATGTAAAATTTCGAAATTTTTTTTTCGAAAAATTTGCTTTGGCCAAAAGTTTCTAATTATAGATATATTGACCATTTTTTATCAATTTTGTCGTCTTTCTCGCATAACCTTGTACTAAAATAAATATCTACTACAATTATCTGTATAATTATAATTATAATTATCTACTATAATTATAATCTTTTTTTTTGTGGATTTTTGCGCTACTTTTTATAAATCCCCCAACACAAACCCTGCAATCCACCCCCCCCTGCCCCGAACCACACTTGGCGAGTGTAGGTAACATTTATGCATGTATGTATCCATATTTGCACATTTTAATATACCTTACAAATATTTTCAACAATGTTTCAAAAAAATATATTCTATAGCCTATATTTAGGTTTTCCGGCCGTCCAAAGGTTAATGTTCACACAAAACGATTAATAGTCACGAAACCATACGATATCATAAAATTTTCAACAGTTTTGAGGTCAGCAGAGGTGAAATTATTCAACGAACCGGTTAATCTGTTGACGAAAACAAAACAAAAAAATTAATAAATTCAAGTCCCACATTGGCAACTGAACACAGTTTTGTTAGAAATTCCGACGACTACCTTTACGGTTTTGTCAGATTTTAAAGCATTCTCCAACGATATCATTGCCAAAATATATTCGATCACAATTGCGAGGTCTGCACGCGATGGCTGATATACCTAAATTTCCGATGCCAATCAACTCACCCGTGTGCGTTCTCTGATGAGCCTTGAGATGCGAACTCTTTGTGTAGACCTTCTTGCAGCCCGGAAACTGACACTTGTGTATCCTGCGTTTCGTGTCCTGCGGACTGTGCTCGTGACTGCCAGGATGATGCCTGCTCGCTATCGTCGACGCTACCGTCGTCGGTGCACCACCCGCGTGACTGTGCTGGGTCCCGGTGACCGTTGGAAAGCCATTCGCTTCCAGGGAACGTCTGGCGACCGATATCAGTCTGAGAATCCAACAATTCATCGTCGTAATCAATTACCAATCTGGCGCGAACGTTTTATATCGGCTAATGAATTTTACCAAACGGACATTCTCTCGTTGGTTTAATAATTTAAAAAACAAAAAAACAAACAAACAAGGATCATCAGTTTACTTCCTAATCTGCTCGTTATTGATCGTTTTTGTTTTTTTTTTTTTTTTTTTTTTCGTTTTATAGAAGTGAACTACGAGGGTATTTTTGATTGCATGTTTACACTTTTTTTTTTTTTTTGTATTTAATGGAAACATGGGAATGTTCGTTGTGAAGTGCAGTTTTACAAATACCATGGGTCAATTTTATAATTTAATCATTGATGAGCAAATGAGAAAATAGGAACAAAGATTTTTGTCTCCGTGGTAGTCCGGTCATTTTACCCAAAAAAGGAGATTCATAATGCAATCTTCTCCAGAATTGATTTTGCCTTTGGAAAAGGTTCGGGGCTTTTGGAAAGATCCCCTGAGTGTAAATACAAGTTGGCAGGACGCAGGGGGTAAAATTTCAGCTGCCATCTTGGAAAAGACGTTTTATCAAATATCTCGTGAATCGTGCATCGTACGATAAACGAATTACAGGCTTTTTTTTGCAGATAATGAAATTCTCTGCAAGCTTTATTCGCAACTTTATCCTGTATAGTGCACAGTTTTTTGATTATAGCTCCATTTTTACTGTTACATCGAACCGTTAACTATAAATTTGAGAATAATCATGCTTGGAAAAGTTTGTCGTGCTATAAATCGAAAACCATGAACTGTACAGGAAAAAGTTTCAAATAAAAGTTATAGAAAATTTCATTATCTACCAAAAAGGTTTCAACTATTTTTGGGGCAAGATGCACGGTTCGCCAGATATTTGATAAAACGTGTTTTTCGACATGGCAACTGAAGCTCGACCTCCACGCGGCCCGCTAACTTGAATTTACACTCAAGAAGGGGAAAGCACTGAACTTTTTCCAAAAGCAAAATTAATTTTGTAGAAGATTGCAAAAAAAAAAAAATGGCTCGAATGACCGGACTATAGGGGAATATCGAACAAAGATTTCGAGATGCAGAGTGCATATTAGGGTGTGTCGAAATCGGACTTTTTTTTTTTTTTTCTTCGCTCCTACCACTCGAAACTTTAGGTTTTGACATTAAAGAGGTTCACGTTCAACGAGGGCGCTGTAGCTTAAATAAAAGAGGTCGCTCAACGAGGATTTAAGTTTCCCATCCAATTAACGCGTAAAAAATTTTGTCTTTCGTTCAAAATGATGTCGGGCAACCAAAAAATTGGCGATGTCTGTGTTTCTTGGCTTATTTGACAGCATGACTCATCCCCTAAACGACGATAGATCGTTTTTTGACTTACCTTGATCCAATTTTTTTCTACGCCACTTTTCGACCACTATAGTCACTTTTTTTTCGAGTTTACAAAGTCTCCAAGGTATCGATTAGTCCAAAATGAATTGCTACAAGTATTGATTGTTGATTCGATTATAAATAACCGATTCCAAAAATTGGTAAAACATACAAAGTTTCTCAAAATAAACATGGTTTTTTGAATAAAATTGAATTCCGTATTTTCGAATCTTCAATTTTATTCAAAAAACCATGTTTATTTTGAGAAATTTTGTATGTTTTACCAATTTTTGGATTTGGTTATTTATATTCGAATCAACGATCAATACTTGGAGCAATTCATTTTGAACTCATTGATACCTCGGAGACTTTGTAAACTCGAAAAAGTTACTATAGTGGTCGAAAAGTGGTGTATACACAAAATTAGAACAAGGTTAGTCGAAAAACGACCTATCATCGTTTAGGGGATGAGTCATGCTTTCAAATAAGCCAAGAAGCACAGACATCGCCAATTTTTTTTATTGCCTGACATCATTTTGAACGAAAAACAATATTCTTTGCGTGTTAATCATGAAACCTAAATCCTCGTTGAGCGACCTCTAAACTTCAAGCTACAGCGCCCTCCTTGAACGATGGCCTCTTTAATGTCAAAACCCAAAGTTTTGAGTGGTAGGAGCGAAGAAAAAAAAAAGTCCACATTTTCGACACACCCTAGGGTGACTGAACCAGTGAATGAACACCTACCAGTGAACGAACAGGCTTAGTATTTTAATTAAACGGCAGAGATATGAGTTTATTATTATGAAGAATTTTGTATTTATAATGAAGTGAAAATTCTGAGAAAACATCTAGTAGTGATATTATTTGACGCTGTGAAAGATTTGCGATGCTATGGACTTTTTTTTTCATACTTGGGGCGCATATTCATAAGAGACAGCCATTTTTTTATAACCATCTGACTGTGCATCGAATACCAGAATATTCCATATCACCTGAATAAATATTTTTAAAAGATATGTAATAATTTTTATCAACGTTATACATTGCTAAGCTTCAATTATATTAATGAATTCTTGGTCAAAAACCCAATATTGTTTGCGATATATATGGCCGTTTATTCACTGATCCAGCTTTTTAACTTATTTCTTAACTTATTTTAAAAATATTAGTCGTTTTATTGTACGTTCATTCACTGGAAAGATACTAAGAGTTCATTCATTGGAATTTTCGTTCATTATAATTTTTTTTATACAAAATCCTTGCGAACAGGGCACTTCGAATACTTTTTTTTTTTTTTTTTTTTTAATATTCTGTGAACATTGTTCTATAAGATATAATTTGTCTCATAAAGAAATTCGTCATAAGTTAAATTTGCGGCTTTATCGAAATGGAAAAAAAAAGGCTTGTGCGTTCATTCGCTGGTTCGGTCACCCTAGTCCATATATTCGTTTTTCATGGAAGATTACTCTTCAAATACCAAGTAAACGTGAATCTCTTCGATGTAAATTGACATAAATCGAAAAGGCAAGAACCTTTTTTTTTTGATAATGTTCGTCAGGACACTTGGAAATTTTATTATGAATAAAATATTAAAAAAAAAAAAAAAAGCAATAATTACGTATAATTATTTATGTAAGAGAAAAAAGAAATGAAATTTTCTCCATAGCAATGCACGAAATTGGGTTTGGATTGGAGAAAACGAAAAAAAAAACAAAAATAGTTCATCGTAGATTCTTACCTGGCAACACCTTGGCCGTTACTCGCTGTGACCCTGACGATCGCGCTTCTTCCGCCCGTCCCGTGAAGATTAAGATTGTGTACGTCCAGCATCGAGCTCCCGCTCGACGAGTGACTCGAGTTGGAATGGCCCTGTCCCGATTCGGGACTCGACGGTGGAGTTAGGATTTGGCCTTCGCCCTCGCAACCGCTGTCATCCTCTTCCTCGATCTCCTAAAATAAATTCAACGCAATTTCCCAACGCTATCATCGTATTCATTGACTTTCATGCGTGTGTGTGTGTGTGTGTTTTTTTTTTTTTCCCTCCAGTCAAAGAAATAAAGATTTTTCATGCATCAATTGTGACAAAACGAATATATTCATCATTAAATTTATTAACCTCGTGTTCCTCGTCCTCTTCGAGGTCTTCGCTCGGCTCCTTCTTGAGGATCAGAGCTCTGCAGGACAGGGTTGGCGAACTGTCCCATGATAGGGCGGAACACGCCGAACTAGCCGACGACATTGACAAGGAATCGAGATGACGATCCAACAGATCCCTGTCTCGTCCATTGTGATTGTGCTCGCCGGGACTGAATTTCATGTCGTCCAGGCAGAGGGGATCTCTGTCGTCCGGTGACGATGCGACCTTTGCGGAGCAAACGGAATATCGTTTTTTTTTTTTTTTTTTTCCCCCAGCTTTTCACGTATCCAAATTTTATTTCCGAAATATGCGAATTTTGAACAGCGTTTACCGCAGTTGCATTTTTAATACGGAAGAAAATAAAAATTGATTTTCGATCATTCTGGCGCTGTAGTCGAGTCTGAGAGTTGGTGAATTTTTAAAAACTTTTTTTTTGCAATCTTCATTGGCTGTTCTTTGCTCGGATTAATAAATGTACAGGGAACATTGAAGATGACTGATAACCATAAATTTTCCTTTTTTTTTTTTTTTTTTTTTTTCATTCAAGAGATCGTAATAATGATCGGATTTGCATTTAGTCAGGTCATTCTATATTGAAATTCATTCTTTGGTATAGTCTCATTTCTTTGGTACAAAGTCATGGAAATTGGTCCAAAAAATTACTCCTTTCTTTTTTTTTTTCTATCTCCGCATGGAATAATGATTTTTTAACGTTTGTTTTTGTTTCTGTTTTTTTTTTTTCGTACTAACCTCCATTTTGATTTGGGGTTCATACTGTGTGGTTGTTGTGCAGGTTGTTGCCGTCCAGGATATCGGTGGCGCCCGGAAGAGATTCCATGGCGCCGTATCGAGTTCGGTTGGTAATTTTTTGTACGATTGCAGCTTCGGTTCGTCCTTCAGGTACCTCTCCATTTCGTAGCATGTCTGAAAGTGATGAAAAAAGAAAAAAAAGAAAAAAAAAAAAATTCATCAACAAAGTTCTCCGGACGTGTGTCAAAATTTTTCAAAATTATTATTACAATTATCAGAGGGGAAAAAGACAAAAATTCCTGAATCATTTTATACGCGGAATTTCGATAATATTGCAGAGAGAAAATACGTAGCGATCGTTGCTGCATGTGGATGGGAATGCAAACGAGAGGAGAAATGCAGAAAAGGTGCTCGAAGGCAGCGGCAACTTTTGCGCAATGCAGAAGTTGCATCGAGCCAGTGTGGAAGGACTCGCGGAATATCAAGGGATCCTTTGAGGAAGCTCGAAAAGATTATGAAGGGAAATAAAGGGAAGTATTTCTTTCTTTTCTTCGGCCTGCATTATCGGACCCTTTTATCGATACTTGGAATGCATGAAAAAGAAACGGGAAAGCGAAAAAAAAAGTATAAGGGAGAATAAGATCGGGAGAGAACCGTAGAAAATCTTAAGATATCATCAAAAAGTGTACTCGTCATTTTTTTTTTTTTTTTTTTTTCAACTGTCGTGTGAATTCTCACATTTTTAATTGAGTGAGTTCGCGACGGGATGAGGAGAAAAGATCAAAGAATAGCCGCAAAAGGGGAGCAAAGTGTATAGAGATGGCTGAAGACTCAGAGTTATGGTGTAATGTCCTCGTAGATTAACCCCAATGTCTACGATCTTTCAGAGTCCATTTTTCGTCAGCAATAATATGGTCTTAGCTTTGATAACGAGGGAGAGAGAGAGAGAGAGAGAGAGAGAGAGGGATGGTTCATGGGCGTCGCCTTTTCCATTATTCACGGTTAAAAGTTTTCGCCTGCGGCTTCACACAGGCTAAAGTGCATCCTATATATGGGAAAAGGGCGATTGGGAGAGGGGAATAAACGAGCAAAAGCATCGTCGTATAGCCGAGTTGGTGTATGCTGGAGGTCCGAGAGACCAACGGCATTATTATAACTTGAAGCTATTTTATCGTCCGCCCATGGAGGACCGAGCTCTCTCTCTCTCTCTCTCTCTCCCTCTTCCTTGCTCTTTCGGCCGCTACTAAATGCAACCCGTGCCAGGACGCTTGTGGTTTACAAACCGGAATTTCTAATCGCGAATTATGGGCTCGGTGTAGCCGAGAATTTTCGAGTATCCTGAGAGTTACCTATAGGGACGAAATCTGGTCGAGGTATTCGCGTAAAACATACTTAACAAATTCTATTAAATCATCGACGAACAACGCGAGCTTTACGGGGGGGAAAAAAAACCTGAGGCCAAACGATCGAATTTCTGACGCTTTTGAGAAATTCCAGAAAACTTGCCAAATTTTCGTCTCTGTTCTCCGATGTATCAGCTTAATCTCAATTATGTGAACAATTTCGTCGAGTAGATTGTTTTTACGACAAATGAAAATTTGATCATCGTTACTGCTGTGTGTAAATTCGTCGTTAAAAATATTTAACCGTCTGAATAATGGAAGAAATTGATGGGGAGGAGTGTTCGAAAAAACTGTCTCGATGACGCGAGTTATGGCTTCTTTCCAAGTTCACTGATAAAAGCGAAGAGAAAAGAAAAAAACATTTCGAATTATACGAGTAGAGGGGTCGAGTACGGTAAGCCCTTTCGTTCCTCGAAGAGCTCTTCTTGGACTGTCATAAAATATTACCAAAAAGAAATCAATCGTAAAGAAAGAAAAAAATCAGCTTTAACGAAAGAATCGACCTTAAAGTTAAATTAAAAATTTAACATCTCAAACTCGTGTCTTCTTGCATTGAATGAGAAACACTGCACTTTTCGTCGTTCCTCTCGACGACGGAGTATCATGGAAAAACCACAACCGCGAAACTTTCCGGTTAAGCAATCTGTGATTTTACAACTCTGGTGGAACGATACGAGGAAGTGCGCGGTGATTCAGGAGCATAGCACACCGGGCAAAAATGCAGCAAACGTCGAGATCTCCCGATGCCTTGCACTTGCAAATTTCGCTTTCGTTCATTCTCATCGTCATCTCACGCTTTTCCTACCCTCATCTCTCTCTCTCTCTCTCTCTCTCTCTCGTTCTCTCGTTCTCCTTCGCCCCTATTGGTACTGTTAAATTCTAAACTGCGTGAAATAACTCGAGCCTTCCTGTAGCACGTAATAGAAACGTTGAATCGTGATCTTTCTCTACAGACTTTAGTGTCCTTTAGAAATCTTGGAACGCTGCAATTTTGTCTGACTACGAATGTCAGTATCTACTTTATTGGTTTTTTCTTCCCATATTTCCCTCAATATTTCATTTCGCTTTTTCGTTATCGACAAAAAAAATGGTTTACCCAAATTATGATGACATTGGATTTGTTTTTTTTTGTATCGAATAAGAGAAGTATCCAAGGATTTTTCCGATTTGATAAAATTCTTAAAAAAACACCAACTTAGGAGACACAATTTTTTTCTCCTTCGCGATCTCCCTGGAAAAGTCACGAAATTGTCTTTCCAACGAAACACGATTCAAGCTCGAAAGTCCATTAACAAAAAAAAAACCGTTCAATGCCGCTCTGTTGAGAGATTTATTTTCCTCGTGTAATTTATACACCTTCTATCCAGCATCAGTGCGAGAAATTCCTCGAGATTTCTCGCTTGCGAAAAAAACTATTCTGAAAGACTCGTCTCTCGTATCTCGTCGTATGAATCGCTTTATCGTTATTCTTGTTGCTCGAGAAGGGGGAGGGCGAGGGGGGCCCACACTGAAAAAAATGGTTCGGGATTTACAATAATACTGTTATTGTTGGCCAGTTATAGGTATACTGGTGAAAAAATATTGCCCACACAGAAAATGCAGTAGCCCTTTTAGAAAATCCCGATTGCCGTAAAGTTCATACAAATATGACTAGTGAAGTATTTCTAATTCAACAATAATATCGCTGGTGAAGGCAAAGCAGTTTTGTCTACGGCGCCTATACTGCGCCTTTGTGGACGACACTCAATCGTCTGGCTAGCTTAGTCATTATAAATAGCTGGAAATTTATCGTTTTTGTAAATCAGCCATACTAACATAGCTCGCGAAACTACACTGTATTGTTCAAACAGCTGTAGTAGCTGATTTTTACATGCCTAGCTATTTCAACCATATAGTATGGCTGCGAGAATAACGTTGTGACACATAGCTATACTAATATGGCTCGCGCAACTATACTACGTTTTTGGAACACCTACAGTAATCTGTTAACGCGTGGTGTCTATGCCTCTGCCTCGCGCGAAAACGAAACCTCGCTACGCAAAATTTGATAATGAACGAGTTTGTGAAGAAGAAACTGAACGAACGGAATCTTGATGAGCTTATACCAACATTTGAAGGTAAGTCTGTTCTCACTTATCTACGGAATATGTAAAAAGAACTATTTTTCCTGTTATATAAACGCCAATCGTATAACAAGCGAATTTTTGTAGGTTAGGTCAACTGTCATTTTCCTGCAAGGAGAGTATCATATGTCTCCGGGCCATGGATTCTCTCAAACTTCCAGGTGTGTTTCATTAGCTCTAAAAATCAAGTCTCTTTTGCAAAATATTTATGTATGAATATCATTATCGATAACAGATGATTAAAATAAATATTCATGATTATGAAACATATTGGCTGAATTTTTACTGTGACTCGAATATCCCCTACTATATATACCTACCTATACGAGTATAGGTAGGTACAATATCCTGTAATTTATCCATATAAAATGAATTTATAATTCAGCCATATTCTTTTGGTAGTATGGCTGGTACGTCTACCTCGTATGCTAGCGTTTATAAAACAGCTCTACTAGTATTGTTGGTATACAAATAATTCTGCCTACACTGACAAAACTGCTGTCCACGAAACAACATTGTATATGCTTGCTTCGGCTATACTAGTATGGCTGGTGTTCGTCTACCTCGTATGCTAGCGTTTATAAGACAGCTATACTAGTATGGTTGGCATACGCATAACTCGTGATGGTGAACTCAACCATACTATGGTATTGCTGAAATAGAGATACTTGTCAGATTCGCGGAGCTATTGGGTATATGTCTGTCATGACATAGTGGTATGCTTACGCCAACGATATTGTGTCAGTCATATTTGTATGGCTTTATTACCTAGATGGTATGGCAGTAGCGTATTTTCCCATATAATATGGCTGAAGCAATAATAATTATGGCTCGAATCGGGAAACTTTTTTTTCAGTGCACGAAAGGGATATTCACCTCCGGGGAGCAGAGGCGAGAAAAAGCACTCGTGGAGGTGCCTTCACCACTACGACAATGTATATACGAGTAGTAGAATCTGAAATAGTCTTATGTATAAAGACATATATACACAGGAAGTATCCTATATACACACACACATACACACACTTATATATACTCTTTGTCTCGGTCATGTCGTCTCTTCTTCATTCTCTACTCAGACCTCTCCTCGACCTCCAAAATCGCGTTATTCACCGTCGCCACTTTCCCAAAGGACCTCGTCGCAATAGCACTCCGCAGGAAGTATTTCCGTATAAGAATACAAAAAAAAAAAGGAGAATACCCTAAAGAAATAAAGCGAGGGAAGAGAAAAAAGCTCAGGCTCGGATATGCTTGCCAAAACATATATGACGAAAAAAAAGACGAGGAAACAAAAGACACGAAAATAAACAAGGAGGAACAAGGACAATGAGGAGAAGTTCTGGCGATAACAGAGATATAAACCATTATTTAGTACGAGACAGTGTGACAGGCCGGAGTTGAGTAGAACGAAGAAAGAGAGAGAGAGAGAGAGAGAGAGAGAGAGAGAGAGAGAGAGAGAGAGAGAGAGAGAGAGAGAGAGCCAAGAGTAACGAGAGAATAGAGGGAAGCTAAGAGACAAGAAAAGAGAGATTATCCGATCTTTTCGTCTCTGTTTCTACCCATCTCGTTTGTCGCACTCTGGCGGAGAAGAAGCGTTCAGTTGATGAAGAACGAGAAGAGTAGAGGCAATGGGAAAATTGTGAGTTAGCTTTCCTCGTGGGTGGTCGCAGAATTTAGTTCTCTCTCTCTCTCTCTCTCTCTCTTTCTCTTATCCACTATTCGTACTTTCCTTGCCCGTTTCCTCTGCTTTCCTTCATTTTAACCCGTATACTTTTAAGGAGGAGGTTAGAGTGGAAAAACGAAGAGAGTAATAAGAAAAAAAAAAAAAAAAACGTAAACCACTTGGGTAAAGAGATAATCTTCCTTTCCTTCTTTATACATTATACATGTTACGTATATACGCTTAAGCTGTACATAAAAAATCGTACGTACAAGGTTTTCCACACAGAATGAAACGATTTATTGAGAATTTTTTTCTTCTATTATGCGTATCCTGGAGAGAAATCCTCTGAAAAATCTTGACAGTGTCGTTTTTTTTTTAATCATTCCCTTTTCACGATACTTGTTTCATCGAAAGTACTTTAACAATGCCAAAAGATGAATAATTATTCGTCACAGTACGAATTTAGGCAAAAAGGTATTGATTTTTTTTTTTAAGTAGTAAAATAACTAAATGACTCTACTTTCCGGAAAGTAAATTAAAAAGTATACAAATAATATCTATTATTGAAAAATTAATTCAATTAATTTGCATTCCAAACAATTTGGATACGAAACTTTTTGTTTCTGATCACAATTCTGTGGAATTATTATTGATCAAATCGAATTAATTGATATTCCTTTCCACATCGTAATAAAATTCATTTTTTGGAGGAATCCGAAGGGAAAATCATTGCCACTTTTAAGTGGAATACCACATACAAATGTAGACGTGAACATACACGTTTACACATTAGAGTGTGTCGAAAATTAACTTTTTTTTTCTTCGCTCCTACCACTCAAAACTTTAGGTTTCGACATTAAAGAGGCCCCTGTTCAAGGAGGGCGCTGTAGCTTGAAATTTAGAGGTCTCTCAACGAGGATTTAGGTTTCCCATGTAATTAACACGTAAAAAATGTTTTTTTCGTTCAAAATGATGCCAGGCAACTAAAAAATTGGCGATGTCTGTGTTTCTTGGCTTATTTTAAAGCATGACTAATGCCCTAAACGATGATAGGTCGTTTTTCGATTTACCTTCTTCCAATTTTTTTTACGCCACTTTTCGACCACAATAGTCACTTTTTAAAGTTTACAAAGTCTCCAAAGTATCAATGAGTCCAAAATGAATTGCTACAAGTATTAATTGTCCATTCGAATATAAATAACCAATTTTTAGATTTGGTTATTTATATTCGAATCAACAATCAATACTTATAGCAATTTATTTTGGACTTCATTTGGACCTTGGAGACTTTGTAAATTTGATAAAGTGACTATTGTGGTCGAAAAGTGGCGTAAAAAAAATTAGACCCCAAGGTAACTCGAAAAACGACCTAGCATCGTTTAGGGGATGAGTGATGCTCTCAAATAAGCCATTAAACACAGACATCGCCAATTTTTTGGTTGCCTGACATCATTTTGAACAAAAAACAATTTTTTTTACATGTAAATTAGATGGGGAACCTAAATCCTCGTTGAGCGACCTCTAAACTTCAAGCTACAGCGCCCTCATTGAACGATGACCTCTTTAATGTCAAAACCTAAAGTTTTGAGTGGTAGGAGCGAAGAAAAAAAAAGTCCATTTTTCCTAATACATATATATCGTACATAGATATAGATCGAGGCTGGGGAATTGCATTGGAGCGAATGAGAAGTTCAACCAAAATTCCAGCTGACTGTCATTAACAGTTGAGCCTCTTTTACATTTTCATCGTCCTCCTTCCCACGCTCGTTCTTCCCGCTCGTTCGCGGTCCCTAAACCGTACAACGCGAGCTCGCTCAAGAGAAAATGAATGATAACCGCCTATACGCGGTCTTTCCATCTTATTTTCTTTGTTTTTCATCTCTCTCTCTCTCTCTCTCTCTCTCTCTCTCTCTCTCTCTCTTTCTCTTTTGGTTCATCCCTTTCAAAGTAGCGTGGGGAAAGGTTCGGAGAAGGGGTTATAGACCGTACAGGTCAGACAGAGAGAGCCACAGTGGTGGCATTCTGCCAGACCGTTAAAGAGATTCCCGCAACTTTAAGGGTGCCGTAAAGCCACGAATTTATCTCGCTCTTCGCACGAGGGACACTGGAAGAGAGTTAAAGAGAGAGAGAGAGAGAGATGAAATGATTTCTACGTGCGAGCAAAGAATTTCCTACCGGCAGATGACCTGAAAGAGCTACTTTCCTCGATTCTTTCCTGCATTCTACTTTTTTTATTTTATTTTTTTTTATTACTGGATTATCTCGCCTTTTTCAACGTGACAAGTTGCCCGAAATTTCGGGAGAAAATCTGTGGTTGAGTACTGAAATGTGGGCTTTCGCGCACAAGATAATTTTCAATTTTTTAAAACATGAATATCATCGCTTGGGTATAAGCTCTTACGCTCAACAAAATCTTCATGTCTCGTGGTGAATTCATTTAGGACGCCAATAGAGAAATTTTATTTATCACGAGCCTTTAAATAAATAAAAGCTTCGTTCGGATAATATTCCATCTGTTTCGGTATTTTTTTTGCCCCTTATTGTCCCAAAACATCATGAATTTTTGATGATTATTTTTATATTTATCTTGCCTTCTCTCGTGGACTCGAACGTCGACTCGAATTGTTCTACGGACGACGATGTTGCTCATGTACCGGGGTCAGGGTTAACGACGCTAACAAGCCCACGGGTCTGAGTGACTTACGACTAATTCGAGTTCTCTCTCTCTCTCTCTCTCTCTCTCTTTCTCTCTCTCTCCACATCTCGTTATATACCCCATGCTATATTCTCGCGTGCTCACGATCGTTCGGGAACGCAAGAGATGACCCAGCGAAATGCGAATGGACTTTCTCACTCTATCGTGCGGGGTTCTGTGCATTTGCCACAAGAATTTCGAACATCATTGTCGTTGGAACTTTACGACTAACTCTTTACCACGCACAGAGAAATAAAAATAATCCCATCCGCTCATGATGACATTTTTTTTTTTTTATAAATAAAAGAATCCCAAAAATTTCACTATACTTGAGAAACTTGTAACGTTAACCTTCAAGCAATAATAATACGACAAAATTGATATTCGATAATAAAAACTGATATTCAAATTTCGAGAAATCTAATTATTTCATTTTTTCGACCGAATCCTCGGAATTTTTCCAATGCATAAAGATCTATTAAATTAATTTATAAATTTTAGGCTGTCATATTTTATTAAAAAAGTTTTATCACTTCCATCGTAGTTCGAAATTATATTTTTTTGTAAATTTTAGTAAATTTTATCAAAGCCCAAATTGAAAAAAAAAATGAACAAATCATCTAAAAGTTTCATCATTATTCCCAGTGAAGATGTATCTATTTTAATAAATTTATGATTTTCACATATTTAAAAAAATTAATGCCAGTACATCCACCAGATGACAACTGAAATTTTCCAAGATCTTTCGTATTTTCAAATTTTTTTTTTTTTACATTTTGCCGCACACAGTTGTACTCCACTAGGGTAGACGTACCAGTTGTGGCCATTGTACCGTTTGGGGCCACTCCGCAATTCTCTGGAATTTCTTAAAGTTTCAAGGCTATGTTCACCACATCGAGCGTAATATTTCGAAATTCAAGATGTTTCCGGACCACTATCGATTGCTTTATTGAATACCTACTGATTTATTTCAACGAAATATGACGAAATGTGTCAACGCTAAGCGATTTGTGTAGTTTTCTTGTACGGTTTCTCATATCCAAAGACATTCCGCCCCATAAAAAAATTATATTTTTATCAGTTGAAGCTCATTTTTCGGGTTATAATTACAATAAACTGATATCTCAGCTAAAATTCCTGAACAATACGTGGTGGCCAAAAGTGGTACATTCAAAATGCGATTGTTCTATTTGTGGCGAGCTTATGATCAATCCCAATTCAAAGCTTGGTGGCCACAACCTGGTACTTCGGATGGCCAAAAGTCGTACAATTGTGGCCACAAATGGTGAAAATTACAGCTACAAAATAATTTCCTATTTTCTTATTTGTCATAACCAGAAAAGGTTTTAAATGATAACAATTTGATTTTATGTACCTTTTAGGTTACATCGACCACTTTTTCAATTCCGAATTTGCAATAATGTGAACACTGTTTGATAAATGAATGTTCGAAAATGCTTAAAGTGGCCACAACCGGTACGTCTACCCTATCACTGTGACGTCGGATAAAGTATATCTCGTCGTGTGAAAATTTCTCGCGCAGACTATAGGGTCACGTTAATGGACAATTTGCAAAAAAAAAAAAACGTTGTGGCCTCGCTATGACCATTTTGTTATTTTGTCTCTGCGTAAAAACTGTCCCGAGGTTTGCGCAGAACGATCATGTGAAATTTTTGCCCATTGCGCCAACGTTTCATTGGGAAGCCAGTTCTCTCCAACATTTCATCAACAGGAGAACGTTACTCGGCGATTTTACGCGGAAAATATATATTTCTCGATTAGATCGGGCATTGTAATGAAAAAAGTGGACAAAACATATTTAAAAAAAGAGATCATCGCGGAGCGAGCTTTGTTGAGGTTGATAACTGATGCAGCCACAACAATCAAAGTGCGTTGTTTTCGTAAAAAAAAAATCCACTGTACGTCAGGACGTTCCACTCATTTTTATTTTATATTCTTTTTTCATTTTCGCTTTGCCTTTATTGTTTTTTCTTTTTTTTTTTTTACGAGCACGTGCATAGGCCCCTACATTCGCTCTATCGCCAAAAGCGTTTTACCAGAAGCGAGAAGGACATTTTTTTTTTCCCCTCTCTAGACACAACGAATGTATCCTGTATATCTATTCGGCGTTGCCATCCACACTTTTGGCTTTTGCCACCGGGGTGGAAAAAAAAAAAACGAAAAAAAGTGGTGAAAAAATGACGATATATCGCGGTGGAAAGAGACTGACGGGTGTTAGCTCGATCCCCGGACGAGCGAGAGAAAGAGCGCGACCGTCGATTGAACGCGTGTCTGGATAGTGCGTGAACGCTCGGGAAAATAAAAAATCATGACCGGTGGCTGCGAGAATCAAGAGCTTCGGGGCATCCGCAAAATCGTCAATGTGCATATATTTCTAAAAGAATAAATGCTTTTTTTTCATCCATCTCGACATTCAAACGAGCTCTGTATGTACGAGAAACATACCGCAAATTAAATATATTACGAATGCCGGAAGCGTTTTTTGCGCTTTAGATATATAGAGTCTATCACATAGGGGAGGAAAAAAAATAAACAGCCTCCACCACCGATGAATTGAAAGGAAATCGTCGGGGGATAACGCGAATGATTCGTTCACCGACTCGAAATATTTGGACAATTGATTGAGTGGATGAAGCAAAAAAAAAAAACGATATCGAAGCCATCGTCATTGAAATTTTTTTTGCAATGATATTGTTATTGAATAAGAGAAATTAACGCGAAAAATTTTACGTATTTTATCGATCAATAAAGTGACTTTGTCGATGATATTGCATACTGTATGATAAGATAAAAATCGGAAAAAATTCAACCACAATAAAGACGATAAGAAGATTAATTTTGAATAATAATAATGTCAAAAAGTTATCAGCAAATTGTTTAAACAAAACAGTGTTTAACAAATTTAAAGGGAAAGTTTTTTTTTCACACGTGAAATGAATTCGTTGATTTTTCTGACTAACACATGAATTTTTTTTTAATTTTCTTATCATTTTGAAATTTGGGTTTTCGAAAATTTTTCAATTTTTAAAAATGAAGAAAAAATCGTGAATTTTGGATATGTTTTCATAAAAACGTTGTATATTACAATTAAGAAGTTTCCAGGGCATTGAACAAATAGTTTCGTAAATAAAACCTTTACAAATTGCCGAAAACCGAAATTTCAAAATGAGACGAAAATTTTAAAAAAATTCATGTGTAGTCAGAAAAATCAACGAATTCATTTCACATGACAAAAATAAATATTCCCTAAAAATTTGTTAAACAATGTTTTGTTTGAACAATTTATTGATAACTTTTGGGCATTATTATTATTAAAAAAGTAATATTCTTATCGTCTTTATTGTGATTGAATTTTTTCCGATGTTTATCTTATCATGAAGTACGCAATATTATCGACGAAAGTCACTTTTGGTTGGGAAGGTACGTCCGATATATCCTTAATACTTCGACACAAGAAACGAACAATTGCCAAACGTAATCTTCCCCAAAACCGTCATTTTTTTTTCGCACGAAGAAATTCGAATGCCTGAATTGGGAGTATAAATGAAATTTTTTCTATTTCAATATCTGGTATATAGTTTAGGAAAAAATATTTAGTACGTATTTTTTATTTTTTTATTTGAATCAAAATTGCCGTTAATATAACAAATTGAAAAATATAACATTATGACGTCACACATGTTACGCTATATATCTATATAATCAAAATCCGTGAAATTAAATTGCCCATAATAGGTGCATCTGTCATTTTTAACGAAAAATAAAAAAATACGTCCTCATTATTTTTACTTACTCTACATTATGCGCCCCAATGATTGAAAAAAAAAATTTCATTCATGCTCCTAATTCTATGGGATTAATAATTCAACACTGTCCCTGGGATGGTAAAGATTTTACCCTCCGTTCCCTGCAAACGTCGAATGGATATAAATGACGGGGTAAAAAAAAAAAAAAATCTGCGAACTCGAGAAATCGAACGAGTAGGGTTGGCAGGTTGATTTGGTAGCTCTCCTGGAATAGAAACCCGTGGAAATCTCGTGAAGTATATGTACAGCGGATTCCGCGAGTCGGAGCGAGAGAGGTTGTATATATTAATTTCGTAGCGACAATACACATTGAAGATGGAATTCATACGCTGTCAGAGGCAGTGCTCGCTCGAGTGAATAGATAGACATTATGGATGTCACATGGGCGAGTAGCACAGAACGAGAGTATATGATGTTCCGTACACGCGTATATACATGCATTTATTCACGTATACATGTATGCATAACGACTGCTAAAACTTTAAAAGGGCGTATTTGACATAATTCAATGCCCAAAACGATGGACGATACGACCTTTTGAGTTGCACAAGTCGCTATTAGTACATATGCACATACGAAGAGAGAAATACGAATGAGCCTTCAAGCGACGTATGGGAACGTTCGTACGAGCTTCTATCTCACGTTTCGTATATATATATATAACCTCACTGTTGTATGAACTATACGCATACTATATATGCATATTCACACGCTCATACGTATACACGTGCGTAGCTCCTCGGTACATATAGGCGTTAACATTTACGATATACCGAGAACGGGAAGTAGGAGTTGTATGACACGCTAGGCCGAGCCTGAGAGTGAGTGAAAGACTTTGGGTGAGGAAGCGCAAAGGATAGGCGCGTAGAGTACAAATTATACGTATATATATATAAAGAAAATTTTGCCGAGTATGGATACGGAGGATAGAACGCTGAGGGCACGTTCGCATGACGTGACATCCTATCGTCTACACCGGCTGCATATAACGAAGGATTTCGAAATGAGAATTCGCGATAGTTGATTGATTAAGACGATTCTCAATACGAATCTCGAATGAATGAGAAGCTCGATATGTACTTCACCGACGTATATCGCGCAAATATCTGATATGACATTCACAGATACCACCTCGGATACGTAAAAAAACAAATATTTGAATCTTCAAACTCTTTTATTGCAAGAAAAAAAAAATTGTCGATTGAAGAATGAGCTTGCTACACGAGCTTGATTGAAAAATTAACCAACTTGAATAATGGAGAATCCGGCTATGCTTCATTGACAGTCGGGTGCACGAAATTTCGAGCCTTCCATATAGATCAAATAAGAGAGTAATGTTTCCCCAGAGGAAATGTTTTGCCGAGAAATTTCGAATTATAATAGTCAGCGTGACTTATTCTGCACTGCAAGCGGATATTAGCTATCATCTGGTTGCGAGCATCGCCGACAATTCATTTGCACACTATATTTTCGATCTAATCTATCAAAGATCGAAGCTCAAAGTTCGATAATGCTGGGGGAAGGGGGGGGGCGGTCAAGCTAGCTCATACTATATAGTTACAAAAAAAAAAAAAATGAAACCATGCAAGATCGATAGCGTGGAATTTTTATTTAGCTCAACGTTTCGCGCTAAGAGCCTCCGCTATTTCTCTGGCACGGACCTTGATAGATGCGACTCTCGTGCAGTCGAGCGCGAGTTTCGTATTACGCAGAGACGTTACATACTCGTATATATATGTATATGTTAGACATGTACACGTTGACTTAGCGAATACAGATATATACATCGATGATCGAGCCAGAAACGCCGGAGGACAAACTGAAATGGGAGTCACGGGGAAACCCCGGACCACCTTGTGCATGTGCAGCGTTAGCGTCTCTCTCTCTCTCTCTCACTCTTGATACGCTTTACCGGAAATGCTATACCGCTGCTCTATATGGCTACCATGAAACGCGCAATAGGTGGCGCTCGCGTTGTGCAGAATTACGACAAGAGAGAGAGAAAGAGAGAGAGAGAGAGAGAGAGAGAGATAGAGAGGGGGAGAGAGAGGACGAGAGGGTGCACCGTCGTCGTCGTCGTCGTCGTCGTCGTCGTCGTACTCCGGCAGGCCAGAACATAAATCCCGATTCCGACTCGAGCGAAAACGGTTCCTCCTCGCGCGTAGTTCGAAGCTACGACTATAATTTCAAAGTCGCTCGGGTTCTCCCTGGACCGACAGCGTACAACGTAGGAGTCTCTCTCAGCAACCATATATATATATATATATATATATATATATATATATATATATATATATATGTGTGTGTGGATCAATTTCTTACAGCCAAAAAGGCCTAATCTCAAAATGTTTTTACGGGTTAAGCTGTCTGGTTTACGTCCTTGTGACTTTAAGCCATTGATAAAATATATGTATATATGTTGCGGACAAAATAAGGGAATGGCACGTATCTAGTTTGAGAATAGAATTGGGATAGAGGAAACGATTGTATTGCGCATATATCGCGGGATAAAACGTCGTGTAACAAAGTAAAGCACTCTATGTACACGGTGGATCTCTTGCTGAAGTGCAACCGAGAATTCTCGTGGCAGTAGCAATGCCTACAATGCCATCTTTCCCCGTGGCTCTTTCGTGATTGAGGATACGGCTGCTCTGTCCAACGCTATACTCTCGCCGTAAATTCACCCCGAGGATTTACGTGGAAAAAGCTGTGCTTATTTTTTTTTGTGTGTGTTTAAGATTTACTTTTAACGAATTCTTTTGTAGAAGTTAACTGCGGTATTTTGAAACTGCATGCGTTTACTTTTTACTCCGCGATGTATTTGTTGTGTATTTGTTGTGTTGTTATTTTTGTGTTGTGTTATTTTATTTTTGTTATTTTTTTGTGTTATTGTGTTATTTTTTTTTTTTTTTACCTTTGAAGAAACGAAAGTGAGAAAAATTCAATAAATGCCAAATTCTCATCACTGTTTTAAATTTCTATATATGAAAGTTTCAGCTCGATCGTTTGAAATTTGGACACGTTGAAGCGTTTATTGCGTTTTTTTTTTTAGATTTGATAAAACCTCAATATCCTCATTAATTTTGGTATCAATTGTTACAAAAAAAACATTGCGATTGAGTGCTCAATTTTGTTTACCAATGTAAATAAAAGTTTTTGCAGATCGAAAACAAAAAAGAGCGTTGCACGTAATAATTTGTACATGAGCGATGAAATGGAAAAAAAAAACTGTCTCGTGTATCCCAAAAATACGGAGACATTCCAGAATTTCGCGATTCGATCTGTCACCCTTGCTCTTCTATCGCTAGTCGCATATATACGTAACTCGTTTACCTCTGTTAAATTGAACACTCGGTACACTCCGGCAATTTTCGTTGACGCATCCGTGCCAAATGGTCAGTTATTTTATCCGGAAACTCGAGGAAAAAAAATGTTCTCATGGAGTAACGGAACGACGGGCATATTTATGTACGAAAAAAAAAAAAAACCGCCCCGCCATTTATAGAATTTGTGTATTGTTGTATAGCGCGAGGGGAAACAAAAAAAAACGCGTAACCTACTACCCCCCATTAATGGCCTACATACTACACGGTTATTTTTATATCCCTTTCCCGTGTCCCTCCACCCACACTTTCGTAATTTATTTAGCGCAGTGACGAAAAAAAAATGAAACAAAAAACCAGCTCGTGTAGAATTCAACGATAAATTCAACTGTGAACGTTTCATTGTCCCACGGAGCTTTCACTGTGTATTCTCTCTCTCTCTCTCTCTTTTACTTTTCGCACAATCTTTGTATCTCTTAAGCTGTGTGTCTTCGTCGGTTATATCCCTTTCTCGCACAGCCCAGGGTCGTCTCGTTAACACCGGCAGAATGGAAGAGGAAAAAGAAAATAGGGGATGAGACGAACAAAAAAGAAAGAAAGAGAGAGAGAGAGAGTTCGGTTGCTCGTTCTCTCGACCCTGGACCCTTTATATCTCCGTAGCATGCATTATTCAGCTCTTTCTCTTCGGATTGTCCTCCGCACGGTCCACTCTCTGTGCGCGTCACAAAAGGTGAAACGTGAACGAAACCAGTGGCTCACTTCATAACTGGCACACATTTTTATTTTTTTTATTTTTTGGTTTTCGCTGCTCGCTCCTATGTTTGCGAGAATTCACGGTAAAGCGTGTATATCATCGGGGGTAGGCGGACGGGAAAGCGATTGAAAAAAAAAAAAAACAAAATCGATTATCGTGCTTCTTGATCGTTTACGAGAAACCATAATGCCCGGTACAAGGGAATCGGGGAAACGTCACAAAGTGAAAAGAGCAGAGGCGAAAACAAGAATGGAAAATATAAACTGTGTCTGACTATCAAGGGCTTTTTCCCCTTTATTCGTATTCTCCGCCGCTTATCCCTCGCGCTCTTTCTCACTCTCTCCCTCTCTCTCCCATTTCTTATTCCGCGTTTCACTTCTATTTCCGTGCCGTATTTCCGAAAGGATCCTATTTCGCGCGAGAGAATCTCGTGAAACCGTTAAAAACCTTCGGGAAAAAGCGTTAAAGTCACGAGTATACACACACACACACACACACACACGCACACTTTATTCTTCATTTTTATATTTTTTTTTTTCACTGACTCTCCTGGCATTTTCCTATTTTCCCTCCTACACCCTCGAAGCTCACTCTCAGCCTCTCTCTTTGCTTTCCTCTCGCTCCCTATTAGAATTTATATATATATATTTTTTTTACCAACACCCTTGGGACTTCCGTAGACAAAAATTCAATCTCCCTCACGTCGGGCTAAACAGCCTTCCTTGACGTTTTTATAATGCATATTTTTCGGTGTATTTTGTTCTTTGTTTTTTCCTTCCTCAAACGGACCGGGAAATTGTTCGGCTCGATATTATAGCAAGAAAACGAAAAAAGAGAAGGTGAGTTAAAGTAGTTCGGCTGTTTGAGCAAGTACGGTAAATGTCCATCAATTTTTGCGGTGAATAACAGTTAAAAGTCCCCTGATTACAATAAGCACATTTTGGGGGGCTCTTGCGGGGCAAAATTTTGAATTATTTCATTTTTTAATTTTGATTTTTAACACAGTACCTTATGGAAGAACTCACAATAATGTTAATTGTAAAAAAAGTAATCGGTGGTTGAGCTTCAGAAAAGTTTCCACCATAAAGGAAATTTATCGCAGATTCTGTTTATTTCAAAAAAACATGACCTTACGGTGCTTTTCAAAAAGAAAACATAAAAGAACTTTTGTTTTCGACGTGTCGGAAGCGGATGGCAGACATTTACGTTGCACTGCTGGAACAGCTGATTGAAGCTTCGGGCAGAGTCGGTAATCGCGGGAATTTTAAATTCTCGAGAAACTTTAAAAGTGAATAACATTTTTTTTTTTTTATCACGAATAAACTAAATTCTACCAATGAATTTTCATGTATAATCTTTTGAATTAATAATATTAATAATATTAATAATATTCTCTTTCACATCCACGGCACCACATACTTTTCCCGAGCAAAGCTGTATCCACAATTCTTCGACCAGTGTTGTTTACGTTTATTTTCACTTTTTGGTCGAGTTTTATAGATTTTTTTAAATTTATTTTTGAGATTAACTCACGCGCTTTAATTCGTCGAATAGCTTCGCTTTTTTTAACGAACTGACCATTTCTTTTTCTCGGTGCCATTACTTCATAACTTTTCTTTCGCGTTATACAAATATCGCAGCTAGGTTATGTGTAATATGTCACCGGCACTGGCACGGGGGGCGGAGGGGTGAGAGGGGCAGCGAGCCGATTTTACCCGAACATTGGACAATCATGGCGGACTCAATCACTTAACTGGTCAAGTTAAAGTATAAACTTTATCTTTGACGATATTTTTAAAGCATTTCATGACATTTATGTGATAAAAATATTATCAATGTAAGTGTTCATTAATTTTATTAATAATTTAGACGTAAATTTAATCGATATAAATGAGTTGCCAACTTGACTACAGTCATACGACGGCCGAACTACTTTAAAGGGAAATGGGCATGAGGCGATTGCAAAGCCTCACCCAAAACGCCATTTCACAAGACAGAACCCCAAAATTCTTGTTGTTACTGCTGAACGAGATTTTACTACCTCTTTGGCACATTTCCTTGCTTTTTCCCGCTTTCTCTTTCACGGCGTGCCATCTAGCGAGACGCCTGAGAAGTCTTTTGCCTCCGACATCATCGTTCCTTGTCACGAGGAAAGGAAAATATGAGGGGAAAAAAACCGTTGAACAAAAAAAGGAAGCGAAGAGGCGAAAAGAAAATGGAGAGAAAGTACAGGTGCGGGGAGTAAAAAGTCGACTATACGTCCTAGGGGATAAGAAGAGAGTCGAGTCTTCCACGTGTGTTTAACATTCATCGTAACTATGTAGACGTGTACAGTAGAATTTCTCACGAATTTGTGAAAATTTAAGACGCATAAATGCTCGATAGTATCGATCATTTTCTTTTTGGAATTCAACGGAGCTTGATTTGCCCACAAAAAGTTGATCCACAGAAATTACCGATTCATCTTTGTAGTAAAAAATTTTTGGAGTTGTCATTTGGGGATTGTGTCGTTTGAGAATTTATCAGCTACCATGATTTTTAGGTTTCCACAAAAGTAATTTAAAAAAAGACAAATTACTTTTTTTCACATATCTAATCACGTTTCGAGTCTCTGTACGATCGAATATGCTGATAATAAATCTGACTGAGAAACCTTAAAAATCAAAAGAAAAAAAAAAATTGAAAATTATTCGTTTATACTTTACTCATTTTCGAAAAATCATTGTCACACTCTCGTTGTCCCAACATCAAATATCTTTAACGAACTGATGAATCGAATGAACTCGGATTTTTCATTCTCGCTTACGAGTCACTCGACTGTATCCCGTAAGCTCGTGTGTACACAGTTGAATGGCCAATCCAC
This sequence comes from Rhorus exstirpatorius, assembly GCA_963564615.1. NCBI lineage: Eukaryota > Metazoa > Arthropoda > Insecta > Hymenoptera > Ichneumonidae > Rhorus > Rhorus exstirpatorius. Next base: position 13,614,852 of record OY751316.1, on the reverse strand, counting down.
TGTGGAGAAGTAGTTGCGTAGCTACAGTGAGCTTAGACGGGGCAAGGAAGGACGAAGTGGGAGCTTGAGATGCGAAAGAGAGAGAGAGAGAGAGAGAGAGAGAGAGAGAGAGAGAGAGAGAGAGAGAAGAGCAAGTACAGTCCGAGAGTGACGGAGTTAGGGAATCTAACTTTGTTGCTGAAAGGTTTACACGGCCAATTTCGCTTTGATGTTTCCAACCTGAGCGTACCAGCCCATCCACCCTCTTCCCGCCCCTGCTCTTCCTACTCTCGGAGAATTCGCAAGCTCGCACGGAACATCAACGACAACGGAGTCGGAGAAGACAACGTCGACGATGTAGACCGACCATCTCCAACAGGAGCCCCCTCACGAACGTCCAACACGCTCCTCGTATTACGGCCCTTTACTTACACAATGTATGGCACGAGTCCTCATTCCCGCACATTGACAAAAGCCTTCATATACGCAAGAGAGAGACAGAGAGTGCATCGTACTGCGCACATTCCGGCTTCGAAGCTCGGAATATGGCCGGGTTTTCCCGTATAACAGCTTGGAAGCCTCGTGTTTCCTTCGATGTGGACATATGCAGCCTCCGAAACTGCATTGGACACAGATAATGCCGAAGGAAATATACTCTGCACATGAAGACACTGTGCCTGGTTTGCTTGTAAACCGCAAATATAGCCAAATTCGCGAATATTTCGATTATTATACACGCGCAATCGGGAATATCAATTTTTTTTCTCATCCAATCGAAAATATATCGCAGCTCTAGTCGCCGCTTTCAGTGACAAATATCTTATAGAAGAAAATCGAATCCGGTCAAAGTAGAAAAAAAAAACATCGATAATGTTACCTGATGATTTCATAGACTCTTCGATGAAAAAAAAAAAAAAAAAATGCTACGATAGTGCGAGAGAGTTTCTTATGTACCACATGATAAAATATACACGGCCCTAGTGGTCATATACAGCGAACGTTTGATTGAGTCTGTACAGAAATAACTGTTACACATGGAACCGTGCATATTCAGATACATTCACACCATAGAATATGCAGCTTACGCGTCGAATTTTCAATCATATTGCATTCTTTTTGTGATCGTCGTTCGTAAACGAAACGGTTGATAATTTTTTTCTTTTTTCCTAACATGTGAATAAAATAGTCTTCTCCCGTCTACAATTTTTTAAATCAAAATCTGGTTACGCGTTTAGTTGTAATATTTAAAAAACCGTGCTAGTATGAGGGTACAGCAATGCTTGCTATATGCTTTGGCATTGAATATCTCGAGTTGGGAACGGTCAACCTGCTTCAAATTTCACGAGAAGTTGGGTACTAGCATTCTCTTCGTCCGCTATAAATTTCAACAAATTCGCATTTGTCTACCTTAATTGACTATTTCACATTTGATTACCTTAATTGACTATTTCGCATTTGACTACCTTAATTGACTATTGAATAGACACTCTTTGAATCGATAAAAAAAACGACGATTGCCGGATGATCAATTAAAAATTTCGATATGCAAAATCGTTCAAATCTCACTATCTTTGTCTCTAATCCGTCATATCAAAGAACCGTGAAAATCCGCCGACTCTCCTGAATTCGCGGTGAAGACATAAAAAAAAAAGTTGAGGAAAATGAGGATTGACGCTCAAAGACGGGATGAAGATAAGGCAAACGAAAGGAAAGATAACCCGGTGAGAGAGATCGTAAAGCTCGAAAACGCGGTAGGACGTTAAAAACGGAATGATGGTAAGGAGGCGAATGAGGATATTAGGGGAACGAGAAGGAAACGTGGCGGGGTAGGAGTATAGTTGAGAAGGAAGACATGAAAATCCTGGTTATCCGATACGCCGTGAGACATTAACGTCCAATTATTTAATTTAATTATCCAACGACGTTAAACACCTGGCAATAAATGTCGGCGCAACTGTTGGGTTCTGAGCGTCTTACACCCGTTCTCTCTCTCTCTCTAAAGAGAGAGAGAGAGAGAGGAAGAGAGAGAGAGTCGTTTGGGGGTTAGATTAGCGGTTGGTCCACGGATCTTAACTATGATCAATTTGAGAGCTTGAATTCGTTCTCTTTCTCTCATTAAAGAGACGATAATCCCAGAAGATATCACCGGTATTCCCCATCTTATCCACCATATTCCATCCTATATATACGTATCATCGTTCCCTCGGTCTATCGTTTTGATCGAAATTTCTGCCAATCTGAGGAGAAACTCTCCTCAGTTTCATATTGAGCCTATCCCCTTTCCCTCGCCCCATCCGCAGCGCGAAAGTACACGCTGCTACATCGCTACCTCTCGGTAAAATGAACGAATCGATATTCCAAAAGCTTTCCGAGCTTTAGTTTCTCTCTCTCTCTCTCTCTCTCTCTCTCTCTCTCTCTCTCTCTCTCTCTCTCTCTTTCGTTTCACTCTATTCGAGCCGATACCCCGGACGTGCTGGATACGAGAATATGCAAAGTCGTCGTCGTCGTCGTCGACGACGACGATTGAACGAACTGCCAGCAGACTTAAGCGAACAGTCCTGTGGGAATTGTTCCAAGGGGCGGGCGCTACAGAATTGTCGATATGGAAGGGACGAAAAATTGGTACGAGAGAATGCACCGGACTTAAGGGGGGATGGGGGCTCGTCCCTGAGCTCAAAGCTTTCGCATTAAAATCGGCATAAAACGTTATTATCCTTCGATGTAATCCAGACCCATACCACCCCTTTATTGGCTCATCGATAGTTCTACACCCACGATCAGCCTCATATTCTACCTGTCCTTTTCAAAAGCTCCGGAATAATTTTTGGAACTCTATATCTCTCTCTCTCTCTCTCTCGCCCCCGTTACCTTTTCTAACGACGAAACGCTGGAAAAGAGCGAGAAGTAACGAGAGCGTGAGAGGCGGGGGAACGAGTAGATGAGAAACTATCCGGGAATAGGCGTCGCGGTGTTGGTGGCTTTTCTGATAATGGGAGATAATAATGCGATTCTTCCATCCTTTCCATCTATTCCACAGATTTTACACTCAATCGCTTTCCTTCGAGTGCCTTTGAGAATTTCAATATCAATTCTTTCGTGAATTTTTTCAAGCGAACAGTCGAAACTCGTGCTTGGGGGGTGTTGGACTGTCCATTTTACGAGGGGCGAGAAATTTATACTCTCAGTGACAAATATCTCCAAGCTTATAATTATCTGGTATATCGGTTCATACAATGAACATATTTCCCTGTAAATTGTCATCAAGATTATATTTTTTTCTCCGCTTGAAACTCTCATTCGTTTCGATGTTAATTTGTCCATGTTCCAGGGACTTGGAAACCTCTCGAATTGTTAGCTCTTCTTGATGCATAAAGGAACGTCAATGGAAGAAAAGCACGTTATTTCTGGATTTTTTTAACGCTCAACTCAAGCCAAAGAATACGGGTTACAGTTTTAGAAAAAAAAAACCAATTCCTCCCACTCTCGTATAAGGGTAGGAAATTAAGGGTCTCGAGGTTGAAACGTCTAGGCCATACGATCTCGTCGGAAGGGACGATTTTTTGTTTCGCCCATCATGAACCTTGAACCCAAAGGAACCTAGTGAAATTAATCGGAGTCTCAGAAGTCGGCAGTAAATCATCGTTTCATGCCCCGGGGAAAAGCAATCCCTCCGAATCCTCAAGAATCTCACTATATACTTGAACGTCTTCGAGCTACATCAGGCCAATTTCGCTGTATATTCTCGTGTGTGTATGACACACGAGAACGCGGAAGCTCGTCTTGATCTGAAGCTTCGTCGTCGTTGAACGACCGCAAAGACTCGTACAGCTGGCGAGATCGTAAACCGTCTTACGGAACACAAAATGCTACTACCCCTCGTATACGAAACGGGATTGCCACTATCTTTGATGCTTCTTGCTCACCTTTAACCTCTCTCTCTCTCTCTCTCTCTCTCTCCCTCTCTCTCTCTCTCTCTCTCTCTCTCTCTGTACCGGTGATTTTCTGCACTCTCGGAGCTTCCTTTTATCACGGTGCGCGACGAAATGCTCGTAAGCCTATCCTACCTTGATACGAACGTCTTTGTCGCGAAGGTTTGCTATATTGTCCTTGCAGTAACTCTCGCATGTTCATTCGTGAATGTTGAACCCGAAAAACGTTTTCATAATCCTTGCGTTCGTATGCTACGCGATACGCGAGCGAGGAAACATTTTATAGATGAAAAAAAGGACCCTCACGAGTGGGTTAAATTGTACAGGATTTTGTTTCAAAGTCTCATTCGCCATGGCAAAGATGTACTACGAAGCTGCAAAAGATTGTCGAATACGAGTTACGTTGATGCGCCTCGTGTATTTGAGGAGGGTTTCAAAAAAAGATGAAGATCACGAAAAAAACTGATTTTGTGAATCTCTGACGGTCTCTTTTTTTACTCTCTTTTTTTTTTTTACTATAATTCATACCTGAGGATTTTCGAGCTCGCTGATTTCGTGTGGAATATAATTTCATCAATTTGAAATTGAATATCTCACTGATATTACAAAAATCGAGGAAAAGAAAATGATTATTTCCGGAATTTATTTCAAAATGGCTCAATCAAAAGCCCAATTTACGTACTAGTTGGATAATATCTATAAAGATAAGACCATGTGAAAATCTCAATAAAGCTCAGGCCTTTCGAAAACCAATTAATGAACCCCCGGGGTTGCTCGAGCTATCAAATTTTCGTGTTCATCCAAACCCTCACAATTTCTCCTCGTTCTTAGTTTAACGACGTATACACGTGTGTATATATATATATATATATATATAGCTACTATCGAAGTTTCATGTCTGTAGCCCTAGCGTCTCGCCTCCTCGACGCATTCGCAAATATCTACAGGTTGTCGACATTACCCTTAGTGCCTCGGACAGGCCCTTGCCTTTGCCTCTGGCTTTCGCGTGTGCTTCCAGGGAATTCCTCCCTTCCGCCTCGTACGAGAGTTAACCCCGAGCCCACACTTACTCACTTTTCAAGCTCTATCCTTATATATAAAGTATATACTTCATCGACCTCGCGTATAGACTCCACCTGGCAGGTAATTCGTTTCGCGTCTACGGTTCTCTATGAGAACCCGGATAAGGTTGGGATAGCAGCGGGAAATGAGGGGAAACCTTTTATCAACACGAAACTGCGTTGAAGTGAGTCGACAGGAGAAA
>OY751316.1:13510665-13609480 GCA_963564615.1 Rhorus exstirpatorius | reverse complement strand
CATTCCCAACTGAGTGAAATCAGAGGGACATGTGAAGAGGGAGAAGAGAAGAGGGAAATAAAAGTGCCGGAGAAGAAAGAAGATCAAAGTGGCGAAAGAAAAAAAAAAAAAAAAAAAGTAAAGAAACTTCACGTTGATTCCCATTTCTTTCGTCGTTTCTCGGGGTATCCTTTTCTTCGCGCGTACTACATCAGCATACTCGAGATATAATGCCGTGAATCATTGATAAACCTTAATGCAACGTGTTCCATAAAACGTTAGATACCAAAAAAAAAAAAGAAACTGCAACGCAAGCAAGCTACCTTTATTATCGAATATTTCAATGTTTAGCTCGTAAAACACGACCGCTAAAAAATCGCCTAATCCGTTTTACGACGAAACGAATATTTTGCTCGCAAAGACTTTCCTGTTGCTGAAGGAAATTAAAAAAAATCCTTGTCATTGAGAAATAACATATTTGCCAATTTTCCGTGTTAAAACGTCGGGATATTTTAACGAGTTTAATTTAAAAAAAAAAATCAACGAAACGAGGTTGCAGAAACAGTGGCGGTTGTTAGTTGTCAGTGAAAAATATCGCAGGAATTTTGTGGGGACGCTCTCGGGATAAGCGCGGAAACCCCAACATATTTTTCGCTTCCGTAGCTCGTTCACGTTTTCCACCTACTGGGAGAGGGGGGGGGGGGAAGGGTCTCACCGTTTTTATGGAACACAGCAAGTACACCCTGGCAGAGTCGCAATATAGCGAGCTGGCATAGCGAAAACTCTTCGAGACGCACTAGCACATCTACCCGCAAAACCTTCCCCCCTCCTCTCCTCTAGACTGTAATTTATTACGAACTCTCATTACTTTTTATTTCATTTTTCCTCGTTAGCGAGTGCACGGAAAGTATCCCTTTCCTCCCTCAGCCACCCTCGAGCTTTCACTCTAGCGACCGCTTCCCCCGCGTTTCTTTCATCCCACCTCACGGTACTTTGCTTCGACGCAATTCCGTTGCTCCTATACGTGCGAAGCTTTCTCTCGCGTCATATCGCGCGGGAATCCTCATTCTCTCTCTGCAGCTTGAGGAAAAATTGCGACAACAGCTTAGCTGGTGAAATGGCGTTTTATAACATCGTTACGGAACGCAACGAGACTCGACGAAAATTTTCATGTATATCGCTATATTCGATCGCAGGTATACATTCGATTCCGAACAACCTTTAGTTTGATCAGAACCCCCAAATGTTGCCGATAATCATATCTAACGATCGTTAAAAGTTGATGGCAGAGTAATTTTCAAGATAAGATATTCGTGGATCGCGTTAAGAATTAGATAAATTGTTCTCGGTATTGCGATAAACCGCGATCAAGGAATTCAGGGATGCCTGACATCGGGGCGAGTAAATCCAATAACGCGCGCGTTCCCATTTCCCTATATTCTCAGAGCACCGGGCGTTCACTTGAATCGATCATCGAGAGAGAGACTATCAGAAAGCCGCAAAGCACCTCGGACTGTCTTCGCAGACGCCATCAAACCCTCCCTCGTGGGAGACGCTCGCTGGACAACGGGGCTAACGCATTGTGTCCACACGGAATGCGACCGCTATCGGGCCAGCGGCTTCTCAATTCCAGAATTCCGATCGAATTTCCTTCTCTCTCTCCCTCTCTCTCTCTCTCTCTCTCTCTCTCTCTCTCTCTCTCTCTCTCTCTCTCTCTCTCTCTCCCTATCTATCCCTAGTCTTCCTATGAATCGACGAATCGTTCTCCTATCTCTCGGTCTTGCACCGCTTCTGTACCGCGGCAATATAATCCATTCTATATCCTCGGAAAATCGTTTGGAACTTGGGCGCGGGAAGGTGCATGGATCCGATGCAATTCTTCGTCGAGTTCACGATCGTATCACGCAAAAATTCGTGATATAAAGCGAGAATGAAAGAGCAGAATTGAGCATCGGAAAATTTAAGGAAAATAACATAGCGGAGAGTTTTTATAATCATTTTCAGCCTCAAGTCTCAAAATCACTGCACGACGAAGGATCGTGAGTTTTTCGTAATTCGTCTCTTTATTATAATTTGAATGAAATTGAACAATTTTTGTTTGATGATTGTAAGAATGATTTTCATAACTCGAGTGTAACGATAAATAACGAACGACGGAGTTACACGATAATAATGCACGGTAAGTTTCTGAACAGTGCGTCGAAACACAGAAAATTGTTGAGAACGTGTATGTATGTAGTGAACGAGCCGGGTCTCCGTTGTATAAAACTTTACCTCTGATGGGCACGTGAATAGTATGAATATATATATTTATATTGAGGTAATATAATGGTCCTGGACCCATAACACAACTTTCGTTATCCAAACAGTCCGTGTGTGCGTGTGTGAGAGAGAGAAAGAGAGGAAAGCCTGAAGCTTGTTGAACTTTGATTATAAAATAGTGCCCTGAATCGAGCGGTGCATGTTACATAACAACTGTAACATGCTCCCTCCCCCTTCTCGCTCTTATTCGATTCAACTCTGCTCCGTGTGATTTTATTCCCATCCGTTAAATGTGTCACAGAGCGTTATAGTCTGTCCGTCTCTATCTCTCTCGCTATGTATTTTATATATAAATGAAAATAGTATAATTTTGTCAATGTTTTTTTGTCCTTAGGGTCTGCATAGGACTCGGAATAATAACTTTTGAATTCTCGTAATATCATTTTTATCTGGTAGTCATTTCATTTTCGTATTTACCGTCGACATAAAGGACAATTGAGATATTCGAATCAAATGGAATCAATGCGAAATCTATTCGAATGAAGTATTTTTTCCGTATCCAATTAATACGTTATATCGAAGTTGAGGTTTGTGAAAATTAATTAAATTACATAGTTTTTCCTCGCGATTTTCACGAAAATACCGCAAATGCACCTTTGCATCTGCGAAGCTCATATGAGAGTCCCTCCGATTGCTGTACACGGCGGTGGCAAGTATTTTAATATATCATAGAGAGAAAAAAGAATCGAAGAGAATAGAAAAAAATTGTCCGCGTCAACGGAGGTGGTTTTTGTATGTAATTCACATGTGAATCTTGCAATATGTTTGCAGCGATGTAAAACACGATTCTCAGGCGCAATGATGCAATTAATCACCGGCTCGTCTACGAGAGCTAGATGGAAAGAGAGAGAGAAGAAGAAGAAAAAGAAGAAGAAGAAGAAGAAGAAGAAGAAGAAGAAGAACGTATTTTTATGGCACCAAGGTGAACACTCCAAAATGTGAAGAGTGATATAAACTTACAAAATAGTCTTACACTAATAAACAAAAGCAGATAAGTGAGTATAATGCACGTTCAGTAAGTAAAGATAATTATACAATACATGTAGAGCGAGTAAAGATAATTATAATTAAATTATAGCTGAGTTAAATCAAAGTGAGAACCAAGATGAGACTGAAAGAAGTCGCGATCGAAGAGATAGCCTAAGCTCGTGTTAAATATTCGAAGAGCAATTTAAAAAAAGAAACAGAGAGAGAGAGAGAGAGAGAGAGAGAGAGAGAGAGAGGGACCCCTGCAGAGAGGGAAGAAGACTCTTGTAAATACCTGGAGGGATTTATTAAACGAGTATTACGTTGGTGATGTCCTTGAAATATCGCGTGTGTGCATATATACGTTATATAAAATGTACAATTGGAAAAAAAAAACTTTTCACGTCATTCATATCTCATGCTTGAAATATGTTCAGGCTTACAACCTACCGTGACTTGAATGGATTTTTTTTTACGCGTCTGTACATACTTTTACAGGCAAATATTTTTATCGCGCTGAGAAACGAACGTTTACGTTTCCATACACAATTTTTTAAAAATATATTACCGTAAAAATGCCAAAATAGCATCCAACTTTCTTGATATCAAAAGTGAACTGTTTTTTTTTTTACATAATTTTATTAATTATTCAAGCGATCCGCACTAATATATTAAAATGGTAAATAAAGTAGTTGTAGATTGCAATTAAAGTGACCTTGCTGGTTTTCCTTAAATAATTTTTCTCACATAAAACGCAAAGTTGGACAAACAATTAACCGTCAATTATTTAAGCATAAGATTGATTTTTGTTTTTGTTTTAAAGAACAACGAAATATATTTTTTCGATGACAGAAATGAGATTAATTTATTCTTTCACATATTTTTTTTTCTCCCACAATTCAAACGATGAAAATTTCGTTGGAATTTGATCCGGTACAATTGGCTTTTCCAATCCCTTCTGATTTTACGTTTATTCGTATACCACATGGGTTTTCTCCTCTCCTGTCTTTTTTTTTCCACCTAAGCCCAAATCGATCCGATCGATTAATCCGCTAACGTCCGATTTCCTGTTGCCATTACGCTCTGCCTGGTTCGGCAATTTCGCTCACCTCTATATACCTGACTCGTCGAACCACCGAGTTCCAATCAAGGGGCCGCGGGCAAACGTTAATTTAACGCTAGGGGTTTCCCCGGGAAATCCGTTTTTGCGATACCATGTGCTTGGATTGATTACCCTTGTGATTCGTAGGGTTTAATCGAGGCGCGTTTCAAAATGCGACTCTGTTTGCGATACTTATCGCACAAATATTTATGGTAAAAAAAAAAATTTCCAATATACATTCAATTTTTTGTTGGTCCATCCCGTCTTCTCATGACGAATAATTAATTAGAAAAAAAAAAAAAATTCATCTCGCAACGCTGCTCTCTCGCGTAGAGTTTGGAGAGCTTCGTCGAATCTTATTTGTACAACGAAACAAGAAATAGAAAAAAAAATCATCAAAGCCTCAGAGAATGTCAAATTTCTTTTGTTCATTTTGATTTTATTCTCTGGATGTTTCTTTTTTTTTTGCTATTTCACTTCGAGCTACCGATATTCCTCTGTCATACGTAAATTCAATCAGCGTTTCTTTTCTTTCGATTGGCTCTCAAGAGAGATGAGAATTATTCGATTTCGTGCATCTCTTCGTGGCAAAAATTCGATGCGAAAACTTGACGAAGAGATGTAAAACTGAGACAGAGACAAAAAGAGAGAGAGCGAGCCTCGTAAAACTTTTTCCCGATCGTCTCGCTACAGTTTCTCAAAGAATTTTTTTCATAAATTATATATATATATATATATATATATATATATATATATATATATATATATGCATCGGTGTCTCTTCCATTCTCCGTAATTTCTCTGCTTCATCATTTCTTCGACAAATTAATGAAATTGCTACGCGTATCTCAAGCTCTATCCGCATCTTCGTCGTTTTATCTTCCGCGAGTTCGATCTTCGTCGCATTCCAACGTCTTTGAGTCGCGTCTCCCATTGCAGAAAGTATTCCCCCGCATAGTCAAAGACCTCATTTCTCCCTATAATTTTTTTTTTCGCTCTCCCGTCGCGCGAGATCGAAGAAAAACATTCATATTCCATCGTCGTTCCCGAGTAAACGCCGAGGAATATTCAGTGATCTTCTCCGACATCGCCGTCTCCCGTAATATTTGCAATTTCATTAAAAAACCATTCCTTCCCCTCCCCACCCTGCCGAATCCGGAAGCAACGAAGCTCCTTTTCGGATAAATAATTAGATTGATGGAAATCAATAAAACTTAATTAGCTATCATGATATCGGACTCTTTGGATTTATTCTGCGACGAGGTTTACTTAAAATTTACAGATTAAAGGGTGGATTGCCTGTGTGACATTTTAAAATATTATCATTAGGAAAATGATTAATTGAATTTATATTTTATATTTTTATTTTATTTCAGTCTCAGGTTCGGCTTGTGTCTATTTCAAATTTTCATTCGTTTCATCTGGTAAATATTAAAAAAATAAAAATCTATTTGCTCGATTGGTATATAAATTCAACCAACTGTCGAACTTTGAGTCAGTGGGAAACGCGCTTTTCATCCCCTCCGTGGGAGAATCCCGAAAATTTGTTTTCGTCATATACTTTTCCGCTCGTATTTACGCGAGAGCTTCAGTGAATTTTTCGAAATGTTTGCGAACGCCCTTCAATTCTCAAATACATTCCCGTTCGTACTTTTGCGCCAATAGAGGGGATAAAAATCTCTACAACTCAGCTTCGAAGTATCCGCTGGGTGTAACGTGTGTGCATCAGTTCCATTTGTTGATCGGAAGAAAAAAAATGGAGAAGTGAAAAAAAAGGGTGTAAGAAAGCTCAATGTGATCCATTGTCTTTCGGACGCCTCGTAGAGTGAACAGGGAAAGAGAGAGAGAGAGAGAGAGAGAGAGAGAGAGAGAGAGAGAGAGAGAGAGAGAGAGAGAGAGAGAGAGCGTGGAAAAGGAATGGGGTGAAAGAGAAAAATAAGGGAGGGTTTGAGGGTGAGTAAGGGGTTGAAGCATATAAATTCCACATCGAAACGAGTTTAAAATCGCCGGGTAATCCGCCAGAGTGTCCTCCGGCAACGTCCCGAAGACCCGTTAAAGTTTTCGCGATGGAGGGGGATTGAAGTAGGAAGAGGGATAAAAGTTGGCCAAGGGGTAGTTTTTCGCAAAATCGTTCACAAGGACTTTGGATGTCTGTGGTTGAGGTGGAGAATGTACGAGAAGAGTGGAAAGAGAAGAAGAAGATGAAGAAGAAGAAGACGATGAAGAAGAGGGATGAATTAAAGGAGGATGAGGACTTCTGGATTTTCCTTTCTTCCGCGATCTCTCCTTTACTCTCGTATTCCACTTCAATTTCTTCCTGCATATATACATACATATAACTCAGGAGAATCCTCGTACTTTCGCATCGTGTCGTCCAGTCGACCATATATACCTACAGTCTACATATCCACTGAGTGAAGTTACATGCCAACCGGAATATTTTCCTGACAGGAAGAATGGAATCTCATTAATTTGCCCCGGTGGGTCCTTCTGGTGACCCTCTCTCTCTCTCTCTCTCTCTCTCTCTCTCTCTGTCTCTCTCTCTCCCTTTCTTGTCCCGTTAAAACTTTTCGCTAACATAGGAATGTACCCAAGTCCTCATTCCCAACAAATCTCTCCTTCTCTATCTGCACAAGTTCGTGCATCCCCAACGACGACGACGACGACCCCAGAATCATACGCAGAGACTCTGCATGTCCACCCCTTAGAATATCCCGCAGACTCTCGACCTCTATTGGAATCCGACGGGACTTCATAAAATCGAATTTATAAAATAAAAAGATAGGAAATGAAGAAGTTTGATGTGCAACGGACTTTTCGATCTAATTGCAAGAATTCCTGGATCCACGCGGTTTTGCAAAATTTTTCGATAATTAATCGTCGAACTGGATTTAAAACTCTGTGGAACTATTTGATCAAGAAAATTTCGATATTTTTGCTGGAAAAGTCGAAGAATTTTCAATTAAAAATATGCTTCGTTCACAAACGGATACCGCGAAATGAGGATGAAAATCAAAATTTATCATGAATAACGGAGAATCTTATTAATAATTGATATTTTTAATCAGACTTGTCACTCCACTCTGTAAATTCACTCGATTTTCAAGCGAGAAAAATGAATAATATTGATTGATACAAATTTTATTCGATTCGATGGAGAAACGAGTGCAAGAGGGTGTGGTGGATCGGTTGATGAAGATCTCGGGAAAGGTCGAAAGTATTGCATCCCCCGGTTAAAGCGGTCGCGGCTCAATGCCCTTTTCTCTGTCGGGAGTCACGAGATCGTAGTATCGACTCCCGCGCTTTCACCGGCGGTATTATTACCTGGACCATGTTTATCTTCCTTTTTTTTTATCTCTCTCCCGTTTTCTCTAGTTTTACCCTTCTCGTTCACCGCCAATTCAGGCTACATTGAGCACGGACCGCTATAGTGAGATAAAATGCGAGCTGCTCACGAAGGAAAACGAAGAGCCGAGGACGAAGGAGTAATATAGAATACGAGCCGAAGAGAAAGAAAGAGAGTGAGAGAGAGAAGGAGAGAAAGAGACCACCGATCTACGCTTGCTGAGCTTGCTCAACCGGAAACTCGATTCCCTGTCGGAACAAGGTCTTACGGTTACGCCCCTGTGGAGGCTGCCACATCGAGAGCGTAGAGATAGAAAAAGAGAAGATGAGGAAGATCGGTAGGAGATGGCGAAAGACAGCAGATCGACACGCAACCGACTTCACGTCGAGGCTTAAAAGCTCGCATGCTGCTGGTACTTGACGCTTGGAAAAGCATCATCGAATACATAAATATATTGTTCATAGATTGGACACGAAACAAAAGAAGGGTGTGAAAGATTGATTTCGTGAAATGTTGGACACTCTGTAAGTCTGGATGCTGAATAAGATTTTCTTTATTCCTTTTTTTTTCATCGATTTTTCTTGAAAAAAAAAAGCATTGTTTTGCAACATCTGGGAATTTCGGCTCGAAAATTAGAAAATTATTACGTTAACATTCTCTTAATGATCTCGATCGAGCTAAAGTCGAAAAAATTAATTAGTTTCTCACGCATCTTTGCCTTGAACAAAACCCAGTTTGACCAACATCCAAATCTCGTAATTGCCACGGAAATAAAAATATTTTTGTTTCGATCAAAATTCATTCGTGCATGAGAAAAATTTTCAAATACTGCGAAGCAACTGAATTAGTACGATGGGGGGGGAGGGGAAGAAAAAAAATCATCCGTTGCTTCTCGATGCTGCCACACGCGATTTACTGTATATAGCGAAGAATAAAGAAACGGAAGGAGGATTGGAGCCCTGTAAGACTTTGCAGATGCGCTAGTGGACGTTGACGAGGGTCACGCGCTCTCCCGTGGCAAAGAAGAAGAGCTTGGGTAGTATCTCGAGCCTCGATCGAACCTTCCACCAGCCTCGCGAGGAATCTTAATGGAACCCAGGGATTTCCGAAGGGGTATTCACGCTTTTCCCTCCTCCCTCCCTCTCGCTCTCTCTCTCTCTCTCTCTCTCTATCTATCTTTCTCTTTCAAGATGGGCAAATAGACGTAATTTGCCATCTTTGCCAGACGATGATATTGAAATAAAAGGAGAAAAAAAATGTACTGAAAGTGACGAATTGAAATATAAGACCCCACGATGAGAGAAATTTTCGAAAATCTTGGCAACATGAATTTTTTATTCACAGTATGCATGAGATGCATGAAAATTCATATTGGAATTCTTTTCATCAAAGTTTAAGTTTTATACGATCCATGCAAATTGAACGCAATAAGGGAAAAGTAGCGGTATTAAAAAAAGCCACATAAACAAGATATTAAATTTAAAAATATGTATATATAGTGGAAGTAATAAGCAAACGTTATTATCAGCGTCGTATAGCGATGATTTAATCGATGAAGTATAAAATAATTATCGGTACCGTGTGCACCAGGTGGTTAATGGAGTTGGGGAAACAAGTGAGCTACGAAGAGCGTGGATGAGATGGGAGAAAATTATATCTACATATATATATGAAGGTATTCGTAAATAGAAGAGAGCAGGTCGACGACGTCGACGTTTCGATCCGTGAGAGCGAGTAGCACCTGCCGGAACGCGCGCAGGAATGCATCGTGCAGCTTCGCTCCGTGTGGCCTCTCTGATATTCCCATTCAACGTTCCTCTCTCTTTCTATCTCTCTCTCTCTCTCTCTCTCTCTCTCTCTCTCTCTCTCTCTCTCGCTCTTCGTCATTCTGTTCTCGCACCCAGAACGATCGAGCTGCACCGTTACATCACACTGCAAATATCGTACATGGCACGCTGCGGTATAGCGTTATAACACGCCGTATATAATAGAGTACAGGTCGTTGTATCGACTTCTCTTCCGCCGCCATTGACCGACCTTGCGTCGGATATACCGCGAGGATCATAAAAAAAAAAGGATAGATACAATGCGGATTGCCCTCCTGTCGTTGCGCAGGGTCGTACAGTCGTGTCGAAAAAGTCATTAATGTTTGAAAAACAGTTTTTACCACTTTTCATAAGCGAATCTACCTGGATCATCCTTTTGTTCGGTCTAATGCACGGTGAACATTCAAATAAAAATCGTTTTCCCGTAGGAAAAAAAAAGCTGATTCTTATGCCAAATAGAATTTCTATCGTAGGACTCAACGATTCAACGCTTTCATCATTAATTATTTTCGAAGCTTCGGATTTCGTGAGTCCGGAAGTTTTTTTCTCAGAATAACGAATTCTCATTTGTCGAATTTTGTTGTACTTTTTTGTTATTTTTTTTTTTTTCTCTTTTGAGGTAGCTCGAGGGACCGTCGAGATGCTTATTTTATGCAATTTCATCGACGAGCCCCTAAATGTGTAATTTTATTATTAGATCGAGCAAAGAATAAGCACTGCAGCTTGTTCGAGGAAAATCGTTTTTTTTTTAAACAATTGACTTAATTTTGGACTTGACTGTAGCTGATACATTAATTATCGTACATCCGCATCGTCATTTTATTTCAACGTCAGTTATTATAACTGACCGTTATTCTCAAGTGCGGGGTCACGGTTATTTTTATTATTGTTTTTACGGTGCCTAAGATTTTATTTATCCCGGAGATTAATTGTACTTTTTGTATGTTAACTCGATGCAAAAATGAGAATATTGAGATCAAAGTAGAAAGAAATTGGTAGCGTAAAATTGATACTTTCTAGAGTTGATTGAATTTTCCTATGAATTCCTATCAAATAATTAATAATTATTTCTTAAAATCCATCGAAACGAATACAAGAATATTTTATAAGTTATTATGCGGGAACGAGTAATTTAAGGCGGAGCGAGAAATGAAAAAATTTCCTGACTCGGTGAAATTTGCTTCGCAGGATAGAGCCTATATCGAAAGAGTTGCCGAGAGAGAAGAAAAAAAAAAAGAAAAAAGAAAAGAGCGTCTGTGGACCACCACGACGTTGCGTTGATATTACTCGACTCTATGAAATTCATCGTGAGCCATTTTCGACGGAGTTACCGCGTCGCGGTCGTGAATAAGGATTTTGCCCTCGCCTCTCAAGTCTTTCATTCTTTTCCATCGTCAAGGCTTCTGCTTCCTTTTTTTTTTCTTATACATGTTCCATGTCTCTCACCACCGTAAGACTCTCCATCCCCCCCCCCCCCCCCTCCCCCGAGAAAGACGATGGTACGTATACTAATATCCGTGCAAAGCCACCAGACGACTTCATACTTGCCTCTTTGTGCACTTTCAGACGCCATCTTTGTCCCTTCGAAATCTTTTTCCCCGCCTCTATCGACTCTACTTCGTTCATTCATTTTATTTTACTTTTGGACTCTCGTTATCGTTTTTTTTCTCCCTCGTCTCTTTACTCGCGAAATTACGCTCCATTCGAAGCTCGAACGACGAAAGAATATCGCCGGATTGTACGCGAAAGTGAAAACGCTTCTAGTTCAGGTAAACTCTTCTCATCGGGATCGTCTCTCGCTCCCCCTCCCTCCCCCGCGCTCCAGCAGAGGTTATACTCCCTGTACCTAATTGGAAAGAAATTGCATCTCTCCCTCGAGTGTTTTCCTCGATTGAAAATCTCGTGCAGTCAGGGAGTTTGGCCCAAGGCACTGCAAAGACTAGTCAAGCTTTCTCCAAATAAGTGTAATAATAATAGTGTTCCAATATAGTAATTAAAGCATCGAATCGCTCGCTGAAAATTTGTAAGCGTAAATAATCTCGGTACGCGATATCGAATCTAACGAATTTATTTGAGATCCCAGTGCCGTATCTTATAACGATGACTCAATTACTCGAAATTATGAGAAAGTATATGAAATTTATTTTGTCGAAAAAAGAAATGAATCCAGGAGTACATTAAAAGCAAAGAAGTACTCTCTACGAGTATACTTTTTCAAACAAAAATATTCCAATTATAAGGCTACGAAAACTAGTTTTTCCCATTTTTTTTTTTCTGCGAACTGTAATTCACCACTGACGTATTTCCGTACGTCTTAGACCTTCGCGAACGTCATACTTTTTTTCCCCGAGTCTTTTACTTTTTTCTCCTTAACCCTTTCATCGTCCTTTTCATGCGGAATAACGAAGCACATGGGGATATAGAGCGAGTGGAAGGAACCAAGAAAAAAAAAGTCTCGAGTCCGCGATGTACGGAAAAGCTCGAGTATCCGGTTGCATGTGTGCCAATCTACGTGCGTGCACACTGACTTTGCTCCGGATGTATATGTGTGTGTGTGTGTGTGTGTGTGTGTGTGTGTGTGTGAGAGAGAGAGAAAGGGAGAGAGTGTGTACAGGCGTTACTGTGTGAATGACTTATGGCAGTGCGCTTGGATGAGCATCAGACTTTTGCCGAGCGACTTTGTATGTATGAATGTAGCCTTTTCCCGTGGCAGCCAAGGCATTAGAAGAAACTCCGGAGAACGAGAGAGAGCGAGATAGAGAAATAGAGAGAGAGAGAGAGAGAGAGAGAGCACACGAGAAGTCAAGAGTGAACGAGGAATAAGGCATACAGCCCTGTGTCCTCAACGATGCTGCTATAACCACGATCAAAGGCTTCAAAGGGGCCGTGTGTTTTCTTGAATTAGGCCGTGAATGCCCTCTCGCGTTCACTCTTCAGCATCCTCTCCCCCCCCCCCCCCCCTTCTTCGCTGTCCAACCAGCCTACTTTGATTAAGACGCCAAGAAAGACCTGCTTGTTACGTGTATCTCTCGAAGTTTACACACACACACACACACACACACACACACACACACACACACACACACACACACACACACACACACACACATGCACACGCGCGCATACATATAGCCTCGAATCACATACTTTCTTTAGATACGAGAAGTGCTGGTATTATTGGTCGGATGCTGTGGCAATATAAGACGCAGCGTCTGGACCGACGAGAGGAAAAATTTCACGAGGAAGAGAGTTTGAAAAAAAAAAGTGTCAACATTGGAGGGTGACTAATTAAGTATCGAAGTAAATATTCTTGGCCACATCGAAAATAACATAAAATTATCACAAAAATTTCCACGAAAGAAAATGATAGAAGCTTCTATCGGTTTTGGTGCTCGCATGATTGAACTCGTATAAGAAAAACATTCTTCCATCACTTTCGCGATGGAATTATTTTCTCTGAATTGAAAAAGAAAATCATAACACGACTTGTATTATATTTTGATGTAAGTATTCGATTCTGTTTTCTCCATTTTTCTCTCTACTTTCGCGTTGAATTTCAAAACGAGAATGAAGCATTTCGGTACAGATTCGTCGGAGCGATGATTACGATTTTTTTCGCGAAGCAAAAAATGCATTACGACCCGCAGTGATTGAAATTACAGCAACGATCTTTTTATGCGACAGAAATGAATCTGAAAAGAAATAAACACGCAACATCATAAATTTGTTGAGAGAGAGAGAGAGAGAGAGAGCCAAAGACGCGTTTTCGTTTGGGAGTATTTACCGTCTTGTATGGGAATTTCATTTTCGTCTTGAAGGAGTGAAAAATCTGGATTTTACGATACGAAAAAGAAATGCATTTATGACGACAAGGGGAATGCTGCATATAAGATTGTAGAAAATACGAGGAAAATATCTGACGGTGTTGCGGAGGATAAAGCGTGGACGAATTCTCGCGTCTCCTGCGTTTTCTCGTCCCTCATTTTCTTGCTCGAAACTCTTCGCAGTACCATTTATACTCTCTTTTTTCCATCTCGTTCGCGCGCTCTCGGAGCCCTTCTCATATAATCTGTCGCCATGACGACCACCGTGCACCGAGCATCGCTAAAGCTCACGACACATATACCTATATATGCCGGGGCGCCTTTTCCTTCTGAATTATTTACGCGAGAACATCCTACGCTCGACGTAACGTGTGTTTTATTATTCCATGCAGTATACATATACTTTTATCTGTCTTGAAACACGAGGCTATGTTACTTTGATAGTGTCGCTGCTAGTGTTTTATTAGGGATTGAAGAGGGAAAGCGGTAAAGCTCGTTTGACCCGAACTTCTCGCACCCCTCGTGGACATTCCTGCTTGTAACGGGATATACTCCGGAATTACCAAAAACATGCCAGTACTCTCTCCCCCACCTTCTCTCTCTCTCTCTGTCTCTCTCTCTCTCTCTCTCTCTCTCTCTCTCTCTCTCTCTCTCTCTCTCTCTCTCTCTCTCTCTCTCTCTCCTCTCTCTCTGTCTATCGTCTCGAAGAACAAGCCAGGTCCCTTAATTGCTTGCTCGAAAAGTTACATTATTCCGAAGATGATCAAAATTCATGAACCATATTTTCGTAGACGAAGATTCGTTTGAAAAAAAAATACGAAAAGGACATCAAGCTCAAAGCTTCCGATTCATTGTACAAGATTCTGATTGGCTGATTCATTATACGGATCGACTAATTGAGAAACTTCTATGTCCTTTTATTCGTCGATAAAAGAAGCCCTTTAAGAGCCAATCTTACGCATGTCTCTTATTTTTCTGGCACTACCACATGGGCACGCGTACAAGTGAATTTCGCGAGATGAATTCGCGACGACGAGAGAATATTTTAGGAATGTTTTGTGATAAAATGATTTCTTATCCAAAACTGTTGTGAGTGAAATATCAGCTGTCAATGCAATATTTTACAACAATTGATTTTCGCTACTTTCGATTAAGCAGTGATCCATCGCTGATATTTCACCCGCAACAGTTTTGGACAAGAAATCATTTCATCACAAAACATTCCTAAAATATTCTCCCGTCTTCACGAATTCATCCCGCCACATTCACTTGTACGTGCGCCCATATTTGGTGGTGCCAGAAAATTAAAAGACAATACGTTAAGGTTGACTCTTAACGAACAGTGGGATGATAATTGCTCATTCAATACCAATTTTCATGTATTCACATAGTAATAATGCAATATATATATGTATGCAGGGATATATCCTTACCTTTACATTTACATTTAGATGATTAGCAACTTTGAAAAAAAATTTTTTTAAATTATTTTCTAATTTTCAGCCGAGAATATTGAAAATAAGAATTTGACGTATACACTAGGACCTCGATTTAACGGCCAGTGGCGGGACCGGCTCCGCATCGCACCTTGTTAAATCGAGGTATGCGTATGCCCGCCCATGCTGTATCTGCGCATCGGCACTCCGTGCTACGGGCCTGATCGGGGAGACTTTAAGCATCCCCCACCATCTCCCACCACGCGAAAAACCGATCGATAAATGCGACATGGTGGGGACTGTCTATTGAATCGAGGGCCATTAAATCGAGGTCCTAGTGTACTTATATAATAAACTTTCGATAATTCTCTTTTTTGCAAGCGGTTTATTTTTATTTTCAAGCTCCCACTCAACTTCGAATATCATCAAGTATTTCTAGGCACTGGACCGAAGAAATTTTTGCTCATCGCGACTTAAAGTGGATCGTTTTTTTTTTCTTCTATCTTTGCATTTTATTCTCGAGGCACGCGTGTGATCTCGGAATCGTAGGACGCAACAGCCTTTATCCGCCATTTCGTTGCGGTCACTCGAGGAAACGGAGACGATGGAGAAGCATACACGGGGGGGGGGGAGGAAGAGATATTTTTCTTTCCCCGTCTCTTTTCTCTCTTTTCATCCCCTAACTCATTCCTGCGGTGTACATTCCCACTCTTCAGAGGACGACTACGAGGGAGCTAAGACGCCTCGAAAAATGGAGGCAAAAAAACTGTCTTTTCTCAGTCTCTCTCTCTCTCTTTTTTTTTTTCTCCGCGAAGCATAGACTCGAGAAGACTGCGAATCTTTCGGGAGTGGACCGCGTGGCCGGTCGATAAGACGATGTAGGAGTAGAGAAAGAATAGAGAAAGAGTAGAGAAAGAGAGAGAGAGAGAGAGAGAAAGAGAGATGGCTGGCGCCCCGCGGCAGATTTACGTCGCTCCCGATAAACCTCCGAGATTAAGAGTGAAAAAAGATGAAACGAGAAAAGAAGAAGGAACGAAATCGAGGGTATATAGAGCACACACGTACACTCCAGGAACTCTTAATCCACTATAGGCTCGCTTTTATTTCGCCGAAGCAGAGAGAGAGCCCATCGTGGATTTAACGTTTTATCGGATAGAATAGTTTAGCGAAACGCGATGAAATTCCCTCGTCCAGAAATCCATATTACCAGTACAAGAATTGCGTTACGATCCAGCAGCGCCACTGACCTAATAGCGGAGGCGTCCCGAAACTTTCAGATTTTTCTTTTCCATTCTCTCTTTTTTTATTAACAAAAACGAACTGAGTAATATAGGAAGAAGAAGAAGAAGAAGAAAAAAGTCTAGCTGTGTGTGTTTCACTACTATCTATAACGTTCCTTTTGCTTAATCCCTCGCTGCTGGGTCGACCTTATTTTTTTTCTTTCTTTTTTTAGCGTTCCTCCCTCTCGCAATGTCCTTCCCTTTTCTATCTCTCTGCAGTAACAAAACTCTACTTTCTTTGGTTCCTCGTAGTCAACATCTTGCTTAAGCAGAGAGAGAGAGAGAGAGAGAGAGAGAGAGAGAGAGAGAGAGGGAAGAGAGATGGAGAGAGAGAAAAGAAGGACGTATAGCGAAGAAGAAAGGACAGAGGAGACGGGTAGATGTACTCAGGCTGGCGCGTATAACGTCTCTCGACCGCCAGCGTAACGTAGTGTACGTCGTATAACGACGTCGTTACCCGAGATATACAGACATCTTGGCCCCGACATTCACCTAACGCTCTCCCTTCATCCCTTACCCTGGGTCCTATGCTCCTTTCTCCCTCTCTCTCTCTCTCTAGCTGTCTCCGTTACTAGCAGCCCCGTGTTCACGACACGCCCGCGCTGCGATTATAGAGCATACCAAAACCCCCGAGGCATAACCAAGAGGTTGCGGCTTCATAAGCCGAACCCTCTTGCATACCTCGAGATCACTTGCTCTCATCCCACACTTCGCCCCTAACGTCCTTTCTCACAGGTTTTCTTCTACTTGCATTCATTTATTTTTCGAGCAAAACAAAAAAACTACCCACTTCCGGAATAAAAAATTGCAAGTATATGCCGGTCACTGGATACCAGCGATCTTTCAAATTTTCGCTTGAGGTATAACGCTATCGTTATAACTATAACGCAATTTTTTTGATTCAAAGTATCAAAGGCCTTACACGCTTCGTTGAGATATATTGTCGTTGAAAAATTAGCGGGTTTTGTTTTTAAATTATACTCTGCGGTCCTTGAATGTCTTATTGATGGTCCTTGACTTCGACAGAATGTACGAAAACTTCGAGCCGAAGTGTTCATTAATTTAAAAAAAAAAAAATTAAAATATCGAGAAACTCCGTGGACACGAAATTCTGTAGGAACAGCAAAAAATTGTTGCCCATAATCGCGCGGAGGTATATATAGTCACACGGCCACACCGTTATACAGCACGCGGACTTTTCCCAAGCCCGAACTCGGCCTAAAGAATCGCCCCATTAACGCGATTTATGACCTGCTTTTGCTGCCCACCGAAAATAAAGTATGTATATCGCGTGTAAAAGGGGGATAGAGGACAGGAAGAGCGACGTATTAGAGTCGTGTGGTATATATTTGGGTGCGTATAGAGGTCGAGAGCCGGAGGGCTCGAGTTTCCATCTGATACTATATTCCCCGTTATCTATATATTTTGTGCATGCTCTAAAAGGGTGGCGAAATAGTGACCCCGGGATATTCCTGAAATCATGGAAATTTTGCAAAAAAAAAAACCTCCAACACTTTCGCGACCTCGTGAAATAAAACGAAACGTTGGTTTGAGAATCTTGCTTGGTCCGTACGTAGCGAGAAATTGATTCAAAGTGCGATTAAACAGCAAAACTGTTTATCTTCATATAATTCAATTTCATTCGCAACTATTTTGAACAGCTAACACGATTCTCTAATATCCTCAAAATGCTAAAACACACTCGCGTCCTATCTGGAAGCTAGCACTTTGCCTATGCATATTTATATAACTATAGCGTGCGGCTACAAGTAATGTACTAAAGGTACACGCGGGCATATGCGGATGAATGTGTGTATGTGTATGTACTACACGAAAACCGCACACTCGCGGACGCGCCCCTCGAGTTAGCGCTCACCGCGGATAATGGACACATTTCAGAGATGGTGTAGCAGAGAGAAAGAGAGAGAGAGAGAGAGAGAGGCTCTCCCAGTTCACTAACGTCGTGCACGTATGTCTGAAACTGTGCTACACGTTACTGGCGTTGTACGGGGGTGAAAGTGCTCAACCCGTGAAATTGAAAGCTGTCAGGAGTTGGTGGTGGTCGTGGACTGGTCAGCAACACACACACACACACACACACACACACACATATATGCAAATATACGATCCCAGTAGAGGTTTCCTCCAATTTTGCCTTCGTGATCTACGAACATGAGGTCTTTCACCCCTTGCGATTTTTATAGATAACATCTACATACATATTGTGTATGAAAAAAGCACCCTTGCGTTGATCCAACGCCCAGAAAAAATATCTAGTCGATTCAAATAGAGTATATTTGTTCTAACTGAATTTTTTTTCTTTATCTCACGCGGCCTAATAGGACTCTATTGTAAATATTTTTTAAAAATCGATTCAACTATTTTTGCCCAATTGGAAAAAATAGTCCAGTTATTTGGACCAAATAACTGTTTATTGAATACAATTACATATATGTTTATTGCGAACGTATGAAATGTTTATTTAAATAGACAATTTTTTTAATTTGCAATTCGCAAAAATGCATTTGACTCAAATAAATACCTATTTAAGGCAACTATATTATTGTTGCAAACTTTTTATTCCATAATGTAAAAAGAAAACCAAATATATCATTTGCAAAATGGTTCCATACGCACATAGAAGAGTTGAACTGAGAAAAAAAAATCCTGCACCGATTTTTCTCGATAGGATTTTTCCTCCTCGACTGGGATTCGAACCTGGGACCTACCTACCTATCCTACCTATCTACCTAACACGCTATCGACTGTTTATGTACTATGGTATTTCATATCATGTATTTGACTCGGCAGAGAACACATGATCAGTTGTATGTTGGGAGCTACTCAAAGAATGGTGGTTATCCCGTCTTCTGCCTTTCATTTCGTATAACCGTGTCGCTTTTCAAAGAAATTACAAAATTGAATGTGGCGGATTCAATATGGTGGATCGAAAATTCTCAAAATGCCATAACTTGTCAGATTATGATTGAACATTTCCAATGCATCAATTACTGCAAAAATGTCGAACGAGATGCAAATAAAACACGTAAATGATCCAAGGGAATTGAGAAAAAATGCACAAAAAATAAATTGGATATATGAATATAGTTCATTTAACTAAATTTTTTTTGGGAATGAAAGCGAATGAAAAAATGTAGTAGGAGCAAATAAATTTTATATTTACACTTTTAAATTAATATTAATTCAAATAAATTAATTAATTAGAGGCAAATATCGTACAATATTTGAATCAAGTAAATATTCGCTTGGATTTAATAAAATTCTAGTTATTTCAAAGAAAGAGAAATTGAATATATAAATATAATACATTTAACTAGATCTTTTTTTCTGGGTGAATATTATCCTTACAACAATTTTCTCGAATACTCAGGAATATCCATTAGAGAGCTCGAAAAATGGTCTTTTTTATCGCCACAATCGGGTAGTTGAGCAATGAAGAACGACAAACGACTTTAACCTTTTTTATATAATAAAAAGGTATACGTACTATTTTTATCAAGTCACTTCTTTATAAAAGACACATTCAACCACAGTATATATATTTACATACATTTGTAGCTATACCTTCCACTCCTGTTCTCCCCTGTGAATTGCGCTCGGAACCACTAAATGCAATTTCATCGACTGCGTCGTCGTCGTCGTAGAGCGAGCGAGACCACGAATCCACTGGACCAAAGCATAATCGTGAGAGCGGGTAAAATAGAGCGAGAGAGAGAGAGAGAGAGAAAGAGCAAGCGATATAACGGCAAGCGATAGAGTTCCGGACAGAGGCAAGAGCCTTTTGGAATAGAGCGCGAGAGCACCCCCCGACAATGCCTTTAATCAACAATAATTCTGGCGAAGCGTATACGAGCGGCTGGCCGCTACACCACAGCTCCACCATTCCTCCTCCAAATTACCACGCGTGTGCACGCGCGCGCGCGCGCGCTGTGTGTGTGTGTGTGTGTGTGTGTGTGTGTGTGTGTGTGTGTGTGTGTGTGTGTATGTGTGTGCGTGTATTTTTATATCGCATTTTGCCACCCTTTCATGCTCGAGAAACACACAGTTTCGAAAAGCCCAGGCACAGAATATGTGCAACCCCTGCAATCCTCTCGCCTCTACTATTTTGCCTTTCCCGCGCCGATTTCCCCCCAACCTTCCTCGATTCGTGGACCAGCTCTCGCGCTGTCTCTCGCTGATCCAATGCGAAAGAGCAGAACGAGAGTGGACGCGTGGAGAGAAAAGCGAGGGGAGACAGAGATGAGGGAGGAAAAAGCCACCCCTGTGAGTTTCCGGCGTAGGATCGCCCACTGGAAAATTAACACTGTCCGGATTTTCGTCCGAAAGGACTTTCAGAGCTGTCCCATAATGACTTTATACAGGCTTCTATACTATCTCTCTCTCTCTCTCTCTCTCTCTCTCTCTCTCTCTCTTTCTATTTGAATCTCTATTTTTCTCGTTTCTGTCTCCAATATGTCACTCGAGCCTTCTACAGTAACGAGAGCACGTAATATGAGTCTTAAATCTCTTTGAGAGAATTTTTTGTCTTAATTTACGTACGCGGAGATTTAATTTGACGTTTACCAATGCATTTCGTTAATTCGCAAATTTTCCGAACACTGGTAAATGTTTTCGATGAAAAATATCAAAGTATATCGATAACACCGTGCGTAGTTAGATTTAAAAAAAAATTACATTCGATGTAATATTTGAGGAACAAAGTTGTCCGCAAAATTTCTATTATCGCGCAGTCGATGGGTCAAGCTTATATTTCTATATTTCTATATATTTCTATATAATAACCCGTCCCTTATATTTCTCCCCTAACGCATCCCTATATATCGCGTCATGTCGCGAGGACGCGGGACTAATGCAGTGACGCGTGGATTTGCTCGCTCGGTGTTCCCTTGAGGCAAACAAACGGCAAAGGTAGACGCGGACCTGTCGCAAAAGTTCGTTTTGCTTTTGCCGCGGGGAAATGGCTCCGAAGCGAATGAAGAATCGCGAGAGGCGGCTACCGTATACGTTAGTCGCTGTATATACAGTGGTTTGTATGTTGCGGGATTGAGAAAGGGGTGACTCGAGTACGGACGAAAGGGATGAGAGAGATAGAGAGAGAGAGAGAGAGAGAGAGAGAAAATGTGGGAAACCAGATGCGGTACACAAGGGAAATACCATGCTTCGTCAACAGTGCGCTGCTGTAACTAATGGATATTCCGGAGGAATCGAGTTAAGAAACAACGTCGTCCAGCGGAAAAAGAGCGTGAGAAGGGGAACAAAAGAAACAGGAGAAAGAATAACAAAATAATAATTAAAAAAAAAAAAAACACTCGATAGATTCTTTCAAATCCATTTAGAGAATGGCTAATAATCCACGAACGAATTTCAAATTCGAAGATTGTCCCAAAGAAAGGAAACAAAACGACGCAGGGGAGAACGCGTGTCGGCGATTACGCATCTCGAATTTCTAATATCGTGTTTTCCGTTCTCGAGTCCCAGCAGAAATTTCGCGCGAACTGGCACGGGAACTCGGTGACTCGGAAGTAGCATATGGTGCGAGTAAATTCACGAAGAGTCTCCGGCACGAAACGCCAGACGCACATATTATATATACTCATGCATGGATTTTATCAAAACTCGCGTGAAACATCCCCGAGAGCCTCGAAGACTTTCCGTACAACCGGGTAAGAAGCGTGTGCATATACGAGGGGACAGAAAGAGCGAGGGAAGTTCGTTCATGCATGTTTTTCTTCTTCGATTATTGAATCAAGCGTGTCTGCGTTGTGCGAAGCGAATGAAAAGTTTTCGAGACATAAAGTAGGTATACGAAGCATATATATATGAGATGTTTGAGGATAAAGATTGATTGAAAATTGTGTAGGCAGCAAGTTTGTCTGCGAAATTCATTCAATATATATACTTGTATCGTTTCTTTGTATTTATTTACTCAAAATGTTCGAATTTCTTTTCGAACGATCTCGCAATAACAATAAGCAAAACTTTTCGATTAAAAAAAAAAAAAGTACAATAAAAATACTGAAAATAAAACAGAGAGGAAAAAAATCGTACAAACGAAACTTCGCTTCGTTGTTTCGTCGTGATTTCCGCGGCGCCTGTACAAAATGCAAAGCTACACAGAATTTCTCGCTCCGGAAGACAAAGAGATATGTACCGGCTTGACGAGAAAAGGTGTTCCTTCGAGATGGTGCACGATTAAGACGCCGCAAGGGGAGTTTGAGAGAACGAGGATAACGGCCTCTTTGAACGAACAACTTTCGTGTGTTTGGTCGGACTAACGATCTCCCGGGTATCGCGATGGAAGGGGTTTTTTTTTTTTTGCCACGAGAGAGAGAGAGAGTAAAATGATAGAAGAGAGAGGGAGACGAGGACGGTAGAAAAGTGAAAGACAGCCGGAAAAGAAGACGAAGTACTGTATATATATGACGAAGAATAAAGTAAAACGCAAGTAGTTTAAGCCCGGAGAGGTCAGACCAAAAAGATTCTTCGTATCCTCGTTCGTTACCCCGTTATCGTATGCTGTTTCACCCCTCCTCTCATCTTTTCTCGCTGATTTCGCAACGTCGGGGGAAAGGGGGCAACTCCCGTGGTTTTCCCTTCACCCTTGCGTCTCCTCGTTTCCTTTTACCTCTCGCGTCGCGGTAACGAGCGTTTTACCACCGCCACTCCTCGACTTCCCGTAAGAAAAACACACGCATTGCCCGAGATCCTCCGCCATTCAACCCCTTTGCTGTACTCTCACTTTTACTTCTCCATCATATACCCTAACCTGCGACTCCGCGCGCGGTCCAACGAGATACGAGAAAGACAATAAAGGAGCTTTCCGCTCAAGGGGGGGGGGGGGGGGGGGTGAATTAATGTCCCAGCGTACAATTCGTTCGCGCGTTAATATAATGACGAACAAACTTTTTCGCAATTCTAAACTCTCGTGTCGCTGCGAATACAAGACGAGGGCAAAGGATGATTTAGTTTGATGTCACAGCGTCAATTACAAACGAGATCGTGAGCAAAAAGTTGTTTTTTTTTCTTCTTCTTTCTTTCACAGACAAATGTTAAGTTCCATGAGAATTTTGATTTTTTGCTAACCGTATTAATTCTCTTGTCTCGAAATTTCGTATTTTCATAATTTTTTTCCGTAATGAGCGATTTCAAAAAACAACCCAACGCCAATCATTATTGAAATCGGGTATTTTTTTTTTTAATAGACCATGTTAACTTCAATTTGAACCTTTCAAAATATTTATTTCAATACTGGCAATTGCCAATAAAGTCTTCTGAATTAAAAGTTCGAAAAATTTAGACTTTAAATCTCTCAAGCTTGACTTGAGGCGAGCCTAAAAAGGAACGACGATGACTTTTAAGCGCAAGGGACAACCTTAGAGATAACCAGAGGGGGTTAAGCCTCACTGGGAAAACGATTTCTCAGGCAATAACTCTTTCAGACTCTCGGTGTTGTTCATGCACGAAATAAATTTGAAACTTTTTGTTGAATATCGGACTCGCGGGTGCCTCTTGTTCCACCAAGAATCGAGATATAAAAGCGATAAATTAAAAAGAAGAAGAAAAAACAGACAAACAAACAAACAAACGAGAATAGAAAGGAGAGCGAGTGTTGAAACATTTTTGTAAAACTCCCGGGTGCGTTCCCAAGCGTGGATAGAGAAACGCGCGTGCACATATCGTTGTATTCTCAGAGGATCGAACACGATCGTGGCAGGCGTCGTCTCGATGACCACGATAGGGAAAATATACGTATATACGGAAAACAGAAAGAGAGAGAGAGAGAGAGAGGCTAAGGCGAATATACGCCATCTCGGATATCGTATGCACTTCGCGTAACGCACGTAAGATGGATAACGCGAATATATCGGATACGGCGTATCGAATAACGGGCGGAACGAGAGTCGCGTTCGCGATGATCTTCTCGTCGCGTTGTGTATATATATCTCTATGCATCGTTTGACTAAAATGAGAAGACGCATTCTCTTTTCTCAAGACTCGAAAGATACGCCCTTATGATTTTAATGATACAATATCTCTCATATGGAATATATACATATAGCGAACCACTAAAGTCGCGCGATCGTCGTCGCATCAGCAACATGCGAACCGCATGCACTAACTTGAGGGATGGTGGTTGGGGTGTCTTGAAAGCGATAGTAGCTACGGAATTCTCTCGCGTTATATGTATACTTGTTCCCCTTACTTTCTCGATATTTCTCGTTCACACTCGATATTTCTTCGTACTAGCTCGGAGAACAACGAAAAAAAAAGAGGCACGACGTTTTCTCGATCACTCGCTAATACCTATCGTCGACAGAGAGTTACAAGAATCTAAATTCACTCCAAAAAAGTATTTTTGTTAAATTATTCTACAATCCTCGAACGTTAATTGATCCTCGTACGATCCGGTAAAATTGTGGCTGACGTAAAAATGATCGGATTATAATACTCCACGAATACTTATTATTTTACGAAAGTGTTAAGTGTTAAACGATCTTCAATGAATAAAAACAAAAATGTATGTCTCGAAAAAATTGTAATAATTACAGGCTGATTGTGTTTATGTTTTTTTTAATTCAACGAATTGAAGAAAATTTTTATTATCTTTCGGATATTGATAATATAGATCCACAAAGTATTGTCGATTTTTTTCCATTAACTCGTTTTATAATCCATCGAGCGATTTTTCGACGATCGAGGGTATATAAGTTTTCGAGTGACACGCGATAATTGGCAATTATGCGATAGATAATAGCGAGCCTTGATGGACGAGGGTGAGAGTACATCAGTGACTCTTGTCATATGGGGCTGACGAACTGCGTGTATTTACTATACATAGAAAATTCGTTTATATATATATATATATATATATATATATATATTTACATGCAGATAGATAGGAAAATCGCGCGTGCGAGCGAGAGATCCTCGGTTATTTGCTCGAACGACGGCGAGGACGACACGTCGGCGCCGGGACTTCCGCAACGAGCAGGTGGATAACGCGACTCGCACACGCGACTTTATCGATTTTACGTTGGCAAAGTGAGGGAGAGAAAAAGAGAGAGAGAGAGAGAGAGAGAGAGAAAACAGCATCAGATAGAAAACTGGGAGGGTACTAGAGAGAGAGAAAGAGAATTACACAGAGAGGTCGAGGGTGACGCCGACGTTCCATTCACGTTCGTAAACCCGACGCCACAGAGACAGTGTAGTATAGCGCACAGTATGTATACTTGTATAGAAAGTAAGAGTCGAAAGGTACAGTTACCGTCAAAAGCTTGAGTAAAAAATTCGTTCCTGGAACTAAAAAAAAATCAATTTTCGAAAATAAAAATAACGATTGAATCAATGAACAAATAAGGATGATGCTGCCGAGAGAAGGTTAAATACGTTACGATTTGAGCCCAAACGAGAAGATGGACGGAAGAATTTAACGGAAAAAAAAAGCACAAAAGATGACATAAAAAAGAAGCAGCTGGAAGAAAGTGCAAGGCTAGTGTCCAGAAATGAGGGAAACGAAAAAAAAAAAGAAGAAAAGAAAACACAGAATGACGAGCATGGGGAATAAGTCGAACGAGAGAAGGAGTCGAAAATCCAGCTTTTTCGAGTGGAAACGGACAGAGAGGAAATGCAAATAATTGCCTCGTAACGTCACTTAGGGGACACTTAAAAAGTTTTAAGTAGCTTTTTCCACAGCAGGGCTCTCCGTTTTCTGGACTTTTTTTTCTTCTTCCTCTTTTTCATCGTTTTTTCTTTCTCTCGTCTTCTTTTGCGGGACCAGCAGCAGCAAGCAAGCAGCCACGGCATGCAAGAAGAGCCAAGAGACGACGAGTTAAAGGGCACTGCACATAAGAGAGAGAGAGAGAGAAAGAGAGAGAGGGGAAAGAGAGAGAGAGAGAGAATGAGAGCACCTAGCTAGCACTCTAACTTATAAATGATATAGGGTCGTGCCGTGAGTCAAGTTTCAGCAGGGAAGGCTTTCGAGCGGGAAAAAGTAAAAGATCTTGGCAAATGTGAATTCACTCCTCCTCCTCACTCATACTCGCCTTCATTCTACCGTCACTGAAGAAAAAAAAAAAACTTCTTCGTACGAGAAAACTCCAAGAATGATTAAGGAGCGATAATTCATGGGGAATAAAAATTCTCCGGATCCTTAGAATTTACGAACGTTCGAAGAATTTTATCATCCTTCTATTGGGATAATGAGAGTGATGCCTCAGAGATTGAGTCAGAATTTCGGGATTTTGTAGATGAGAAAAATAAAAAAGAAAACTCGTAAAAGTACATTAGTAAAGTAAATCTCACGGAGTTTTCGTTCGAAACTCAGAAAGTAGAAAGAGTTTAGTGTTCTTTGTTATTTTGTAAAAGTGCCCAGACACGGAGAGACCTGGTTATAATACAGTATTATATAATTAGTCATTATTAATAATTATTAAAAAATTTCACATATTTATTTTTTTACCAACACAAACTTATACATTTTACGAAATTACTTTGTATTGCATATAATGAAATAAAAATCAGCACAGTTTTAAACGCGAATACGTGTCTGACCAATGACGGCTTGTACTACTTCGTCGCACTGGACAGAATTTATTTGATCATTGAAAAATAATTTGCCTCGTGACAACTTGAGATTTACGTCTGATCCACGCGTCCTTCCCAATTAAGAACTGAACAATTATTGTCTTTTTTTCAAAAGGGCCTCTATTTTTCAAAAGGCCTTTATTTTTTCAAAAATCAATTCATCATTCGTTATTTGAAAAAGGCGATCGCTTTAATTCGTTATTTAATGCGTTAAATTTTAACTCGACAGTGTAAACAACTTTTTTCTTTCGCACAAATTCAATTAGTATGGATCAATTATACGAAATAATTATTGTTCCATTAATCATTATGAACAAACGAAGAAATGCATATTTTAGGGCTAACTAAAGGTCCTCCTAACAGTCCCAACTTATCGAACCCCACGAAGAACGTCAATGCATCGACCCGACTCCGGGAGTATACATGCAATTTGAGCATCGATACACACAATCTCCCAGTAGTTACGGGTGTATTGCGTCAGACCGTGCTTTCAGTAACAACAACCGTACGTTGATACGACAACAGAACCGGTCGTCTAGCCTTCGATATTGATCGGTTTTAATCGAAGCTCGAAATTTCGGTACACACACAAACGCGTTGGCACTGAATCGAATAGAAAGAGACGGAATACGAGAAGGGAAACAGACATATATATACATATATATAAACGCGTTGACGAGCGTCGATGAAAACACACATAGAGATGGAACGAGGCCAGAGGAGAGAGTCAACGACACCGAGAGCCAGAGAATAACCGTGAACGTTCTGGGCGATCACGCCGCGAAATTGCCCCGGACCTACCGCAACGAGCAATTCCGTAGATACGAAGCATCGATAACGGGGGGGGGGGGGGGGGGGGGCAGCTTGCAAGGGGGATAGCCCCGGAGTACCTTCGTTTTCTCCAATCTTTTTAAACCCATCGAAAGTCATTTTCCCACAGCACATGTAACCGCGTCGTTGAAAAGACGTTTTTAGGGGAGGAATGGAGATTGGCGAGCGCACTTTCCGAGGGTTCATTCTCGGACTATATACGATCGTTAATGAAACATCATTTCATTAGTCCTAACTCTATTCGTGTATTTCCGTTTTGAGCTTGAATCATTCCCCTCGCTTTGTTCCAGGTCGATACTGGTTTCGGTATCCCTGTGACTGTTAATATCCGTTCGAAAATTCGATCCAGCGACCCTTCGCGAATCCATAAATGGTAAATGAGCGTGGGAAAGGGAACAAGTCGATGGAGAACAAGGTCAAGAACCGGAGATGCTATAAAAATAATTTAAAAGTATGGCGCAGAGAGTGAGTGAAAGAGAAAGAGAGAAAAAGAGAGAGAGAGAGAGAGAGAGAGAGAGAGAGAGAGAGAGAGGAGAAAGTTTGATTGGAAATCAATTCGACGTTCAAGTATCTCTCGCGGTGACATCTTCCCCGGCAAAGTTACATCGTCTCATTGAGGATAAATTTAGAACGTTGATCGTCACATCATCGATGGTCTGACACAAAATCTCTTTCAAAGTAACTCGCAACCCGTGCGCAGAGCAGAGAGAGGGGGTGGTTCTCCCCCGTATCTCACAAGTTTCCAACGATCTTTCACTTGCTTTTGATATGCTTGATGTTTCGAAGGTTGCAGGATATGGTAAAGAGGATGGTTGGGCGAAGCGTCGCAACGATGCATTATTAACCGAAGCGGTTGCGCCAGCAACTTCTTGATGGGATTCTGAATGGTTGAAGATAGCGCACGATATGAACGGAAGCGTCTCGTTGGGCGTCCTTGGCGGCAAAACACCCAAGTAACCCACGGGTCTCTCCGCGCGCTCTACCTCGGATCCTTCACGGATGCCGAAACGCGGCGGGTGAGCGGCAATGCCGAATAGTTCGAGGTGTGCCCTCGGGGGGGATTACGATGACGTACGGAGAAGGGAAGAGGTTTTCCTGCTTTACCCCGTTCTAATCCTCGAAAACATCTACCAAGGATATATTCACAACTAAAGGTCTAAGGCACAAATCACCCTGCGTCTCTCCTGTGTGTGCATCGTGTATTCTCATTCGTCTGAACTTGATGTCGTCATATCCGGTTGCACTGACGAGCGGAGTCAGTGGAATTTGAAATGGAGGAGAAACTCTCGCTATACCCTAGCCCCCAGGGGTGTCTCTACAGGAGGAACATGTCCTCGGGAACTTGCGACGATTGCGGTATAACTATTCGAGTACCGAGTATCATTAACGTCTTGTCCCTATAAAACTTTCGTCATGAATCCATCATGCCCGTATTTTTGTTAACATTTAAAACAATTATCGTTGTCAATCTTCTGAATTGTGAGAATTCTGGAAATCGGGCTGACAGTGGTTTTTTAAAAGACTGAAATAAAGGGTTACCTCTTTGGGAATTCGAACGAGTCACTGATTTTGAAAATGATTCACCGTCAATGCGGCGTTTATTGGATATTTCTAGAAAACAATTTTGAAAAATTACAGCTGTCATTCGAACAGTGGGCCAAGAGGGTGAAAAGGGATCTTGAAATTCGTTTCTACTTCGTTGATTTCACTGACAAGTCTTAACCCTCTTCACTCCCTCGTCTCAATATTCCTCACAATCTTGTGTTCTTCTCTCTCTCTCTCTCTCTCTCTCTCTCTCTCTCTCTCTCTCTCTCTCTCTCTCTATCTCTCTCCTCGAACTTTCACGATCGTTCGCTCTTTGAGTCTCTGCCACACGTGGAGGATCCTCAAAAAGCGTCTCAGTTTCCAACGCCGTGAAACGATATCCTCCCGTGTCGCGCATACCGCCATTTTACCCTTTACCATTCATTCGCAACCTTGGCGTTTGGTTCTTCCTCGTTGTCACGAACGGTTTAACTTGCGCGCGCCCGCGTGGCCACGAAAAGCCACGACGGGAAACTTTGGGGGACACGCTCGAATTAGCCTTTGTCTCTAATCCCTCGGTTCTACTTCGAAATTCCCGGGGGAGGGGTTGGCTTCTAGACCATCGGAGATCCTCTAGCGTCAACGAATGCCTCAAGAGGTTCTCGGGGAATTATATACATACACCCAGGGCGATATCTGTATATATGGAAAATGTATATCCATCTCGTTGCGTTTTCGCGCGCGGTATTCGAGAGCTAGAGAAGAGCGGGAGACACACTCAGCAGCGGTGAATGAACGATTCACCTGACCCGGAATTTCAATCACGGTTCAAACAGAGAGAGAGCCGAGCGAAGAGACAATCAGGAGACGAGAGAGTTTGATTAGAATTTACTGTTGGCTTTGGGGAGAATATTGAGAATCCACGATAGAACGATTATTTCTGGTTCATGGCATCATCGTGACCGTGTATTTTAGTCTCGAGCCTTTCGAGCATTTTTTCTCCCTCTTCTTCTTCTTTTTTTCGTTTTTTATTTGAACGTTACCGAGTAAAGTGCAAGGTTCAATCTGTCTATTGATTTCTTTTCCGAGTCGTTAACGGAATTCAACGAGAATTGCACTCATCGATGCTTCCAATAACGGAATTTTTTTTTTTTTTTCACGTGCTAAAAGTAACGCATTCCTATGAAAAATCAAGGAGAAAAGTGCAATGGCTAATCTTGAAATTTTTTTCATCCCACTTATGGGCAAATAGCGGTAATCAACGGATGTATAAAACGATTCATATTCTTTCCACATATGACTGCTCCTTTATGCGCAAAAGTTACTCTATTCATCGATATCTCACAAGAGTATCCAATGCACGACGCTCGCAATCCCTTCTCTAATTTAATTTTAAATTGATCTCTTTCAATCGCTATATCACTCTCCCGCGGGGCTTTTACAAATCTCATCGACAGAGTGCGCGATAAATGCGCTCACACAGAAGAGCATATCACACGGAGACGCGTGTGTGAAATACGTGGGATGGTTTTACGGAAAAGTGATGATGATATATATCATATAATACGTGTATATATTCTCCCGTTGCGTGCGAGTGAAATTCCGGAAGCGAGAGTCAGGTCTGTGTTCGGAGCCGCGAATGCACGCGGCGAATAAATCCCGTAAAATCCGGACCCGCGTCAATTACTCTCGATGCGCTTTGGAATTTTTTTCTTTTTTTTTTTCCTTTCTTTCTTCTCTTCTCTCGGCCTTTTCATATCGAGGATACGAGCCGGCTGCTGGCCATACACACCCCGTCGAACTCGACACGCGAACGTCGAACCAACGGTAAAGTAAAATAAAAATAAAAAAATAAAAAAGATTAAAAAAAAAAAACAGATCGCTTTCAACCCCCTTCTGTTGGCGGAGGAACTGCGAGGGCGGATATAATCCAGAGCGTGCGCGCGGAGAGTGAATGCAAAGGAGGGACGATGAGAAACGAAGCAGGGAAACGCGCGCGTCTGTATATGAAAAATTCAACGGACTTGTGGAAAGGGGACGAGAGCAACGGGAAAGAGTCTCTTACCAGGTGTATATGAATCTCGTGATTGCAACGCAGGAGCGCGTGGGCGACGATGCGAAACAGCTTTTGCTCGACCGGAAGTTGAATTTCGCGTGCACGCCAACAGCTGATCGTAATTGCTATTCGGAGGTGAGAGAGAGAGAGAGAGAGAGAGAGAGAGAGAGATGAGGGAGTCTTTCACTGCTCTCTCACTCTCTCTCTCTCTCTCTCTCTCTCTCTATCTCCCTAATTTTAACGTAGCGGAGGATCGTTTCGCGAAACAACGAACGCTATGCACGCGCCTAGTACACTAATAATCTATATATTCACCCTCTACTTGCAGCTGCAACCCCTTACCAGGAATTTTCGTGCATTCACGTTCCGAGATATTGCATTGTTGATCTACAAGGGGGTGCATGAGCAATGCACGTGAAGGGACCTTCGGTTTGTAGCTTCTCGGCTTGACGTATCGCATATTTTCTCGAAAATAAAAAATTGTTCGATAAAGAATTGCGTATAGTTTCAAGGGGTGGCAGAAATTCCTCACCCTCCTCCCCAAATCATGAAATTCGTCTTATCCCAAAATGGAGAAAGCAATTGGCGATGATTCATCTATTTAAGCAATTAATCTCTCAATTGATACATTAGAACGAGTATTGTAAAAAAAAGCCTACGTTTCATCGAACACGTATATGCAAATTCCACGGTTTAAGTAACGATAGGTTAAAATGAAAATTTAATCAGTCCCCGATGGCGTCCTCGAGCTTACAACTGTTTTTCCAGGTACAGGGCATTATCACGACGAGATTAGGGGGGGGGGGGGGTAGAACAAAATATAAACAAGCGCGAAAATAGCTCAAGGGAAGGATGTGGAAGGGAAGAAAGAAAAGCAGAGGGTGATAGGCCGAGGGCGTTGAGGAGGAGGGGAGTGCAAATACTGTGAAGGGGTGTAAGAGTGAAAGAGTGAAGTAAACCAATGTATACATATACACAAACATAAGTATTTTCAGCAGGCCACACGGTAATTTATATGGTACACAACTTGCAAAGTGAGAAAAATTACGTTGGGTCGGGTGCGTTTCGCCGCCACCGAGACAACACTGGTTTATGTCGGCCAAAAGACGCGTGCGCGGTCCGCGGAACGAAAAAAAAAAAAGGCCAAGGAGAAGCTTGGTAGAGGGGAAGTTGACGATGTTTACGAGTTTTTACTGAGACCAGGGCGAAGGCACTGGTACACCGGTTGGTGAAACCAGCGTATATACCATCCCAGATCCCAACTTGCAACCGCGCGTACAAACCGAGATGAACGTAAAATATACGCTCGCAAAGAGCGCACTGCAATATAAGGGTGAAAAAAAAAAGAAGATCGACTCGGGTGAAGTAACCATAGCGCATAAATGCACCGATAAACGCGCAGACGCGGACACAAAAGTTGAATGTATGTACATGGAAATTATCTTCTTTTTTTTCTACACATATATATGTATATATTTGTCTTCCTAATGGAGTCTCGGGTTGTTGCAGCGAGAGCGCGCACTGCTCTCGTCTCTCGCACCGCGGGCTATACCCATAAGCCCCGGGCTTGAAATTTTTTGCTTTTACCGTTTCCAACGAAACGGCAGCTTCGCCGTATACGCGTATAGCTTATTTATGTGTGCATAGATGTATAAAGTGTACGAGGGAGTAAGCCAACCCCCGCGAGAATAAAGTATTTCAGAGAAATATGTATTTATCCGGCCTCGTGTGTTTTTCTTTTCCGCGGGCTAGCTTTTCCTCTCATCCCTCCCGCTACCCCTTTCACCGTAAAACAAACTCACGATCCACACGTTACATTCGGATTTACGGATATGGCGACAGGTATACTCGACGGTCAAGTTGTTTTAAGGAAAATGGTGATGTTCCAGATATCATTTCTTTTTTTTTTTTTTTTTTTTTATATACTTTTTTTCGTATGAAAAATTTGTGAGAACAACGAGAATCACGCACGTGGGTAAAGAAAAACTCATTCGACGGTAAGTCATATCGGTGAAGATTTTTACATTGCTCATACAAGCTTTTATGGTATTTTTTTGTTTCCCTTTTTACTTTCCTTGCAAATTTTTAAAATAAATTCTGAGACATCGAGTTATTCAGTGAAAAAAGAAAAATTTCCACGACAAAACTTTACTATCGTCAATTTGAAAAATGTAAATTCACGCGAGTACAGTACATGAGCTTTTTGCACGAATTATAGTGCTCCCTCCCTTAACTTTGGCGCGCTCGGGGCTCGAGCGCAATGTTACGGAAGTGCCCTACTTTTGCTTAGGAGGCATCCCGAAAAAAGATCTAGTTAAATGTACTATAGTTACATATTCAAATTTTCTTTCTTTGGAATAACTAGAATTTTATTAAATCCAAGCGAATATTTACTTGATTCAAATATTGTACGATATTTGCCTCTAATTAATTTATTGATTTGAATTAATATTAATTTAAAAGAGTAAAGTGATGAAAAATTTATTTGCTCCTATACTACATTTTTTCATTCGCTTTCATTCCAAAAAAAATGTAATTAAATGAACTACATTCATATATCCAATTTATTTTTTGTGCATTTTTTCTCAATTCCCTTGGATCATTTACATGTTTTAGTTGTATCTCGTTCAACATTTTTGCAGTAATTGATGCATTGGAAATGTTCAATCATAATCTGACAAGTTATGGCATTTTGAGAATTTTTGATCCACCATATTGAATCCGCCACATTCAATTTTGTAATTTCTTTGAAAAGCGACACGGTTATACGAAATGAAAGGCAGAAGACGGGATAACCACCATTCTTTGAGTAGCTTCCAACATACAACTGATCAAGTGTTCTCTGGCGTTTCAAATACATGATATGAATTATGAAAATCCATAAGCAGTTGATAGCCTAATGGGTATGGCGTGTTGGGTAGATAAGTAGGATAGGTAGGCAGGTCCCAGGTTCGAGTCCCAGTCGAGGAGGAAAAATCCTATCGAGAAAAATCGGCGAAGGATTTTTTTTTTCCAGCTTAACTCTTCTATGTGCGTATGGAACCATTTTGCAAATGATATATTTCGTTTTTGTTTATATTTTGGAATAAAAAAGTTTGCAAAAATAATATTTTTGATGCCTTGAATAGATATTTATTTGAGTCAAATGCATTTTTGCTAAATGCAAATTAAAAAAATTGTTGATTTAAATAAACATTTCTATACGTTCGCAATAAAAATATAGTTGAATTCAATAAACAGTTATTTGGTGCAAATAACTGGACCTTTTTTCGCCAATTAGGTAAAAATAGTCGAGTCAATTTTACAAAATTTTTACAACAAATAGAGTCCTATTAGGCCATGAGATAAAGAAAAAAATTTAATTAGTTAGAACAAATAGACTCTATTTGAATCAACTAGATCTTTTTTCTGGGTGGGCGCTCTCGATCGACACGAGCAGAGGGGGAAGAGAGGCACACGGAGGTTGTCACAGGTCTAACATAACCTCCGAAAATCTTGTTACGCATTAAAGTTTTATTCATATTTATTGCGAAAGAAAAAACGAGAACAAGAACTAAGTGATAACACTGGTAAAAAAAAAATGATTTTTTACGTACCCAATCATCTAACCTTATGATATATCTCATATTTTTTACAGCCTTTTTGACGCTCGTCACTATATTATTATTAACACATGACATTGCTGTGAAAATATTTTGATATAAACATATGAAAGCTACAGGATAGTTATATAATATGTATACCACTGAAATAGAAGTATATCAATGATGTATACAAAAGAACGTAACACGACTATGACGCAAGCGCATGCGCGTTCAGCTTTACCGGCTGGCAAGCGTGGGGTTATTCCCCTCCACATCAGGGGAAAAGAAAAGTTAAAGAGGGCAAACTTAAGGGAAGAGCACTGTACCTTGAAAAAACAGCAAACTGAATAAAAATATAAAGAAAGAAGCAAACGATCGATAATATCGACGTATCCTCAAGTCCAGGAGAGAAAGAGAGAGCAGCTTCTGCAGTACTTTGTACAAGTTTCCGATCTCTATATTATTTCGGTAGAGTGAGAGAGAGAGAGAGAGAGAGAGATGGCGTACCGTTCGACGTCCGAGGTGATTTAAGCCTCTCGGATTCGTGCCAAATTTCCTTAAGGTATATGGAAGAAACTACTTTGGCGGAGGGTCGATGGCAGGGCTGGGAGATTCGAGCGGGAAAATATATAGCCCCGTTGAGCGAACGAGAAGAGAATATCATCGGAGAGTCGTTAGCATCGATTAGTAAACTGGCAGCGTACTGCACATCCCCTACGATTTTATATAACACGCATACATATATGATATGTGTATAAATATCGATGGCTCGAAATCAAAAGGACGTAAAGATTGTGCGAAATCATGGATTTTACGTCCCTCGGATCTTCCCGGAGGCATCGATATATCCTAAAGCATTTTATCTCGTAACCAAAACTGTTGTACACGCTGAACATATCAAACTCCGCAGCTTGTGCTCCACCAGCAAAACCCCAAGTATCTCTCTATCCGTCCTGAAACCCCTAAACAATTCCACCGTGTTTTTCATGGTAGCTGTGCGTTTATTTTTTCAAATAAAAATCACGAAACACGTTTCTCTCACAGTCTCTCTCAAAAGCTTTAAAAAAAATGCTTTTATTCATCTGAATCGATATATTTTTTTTTTTTTCTGCTCAATGGATCAGAATGAAATGGAGGAGAACAAATTCAGTCGTAATTATCCTATGGATATTTGCTAAATTCGACGTGTAATACTAATGACTCTTCGGAAGAATACTTGTACAAAGTTTCGCGAGCAAGCTGCACTGATTATCCTTCTTTGAGGTACGGTAATAAATTTTAATGACACACACAACTCATCGTTCGTTTCTAAAGATCAGATTCAAAAAATTCCAAATTTTTTTCACTTGACTCTAAGAGTCACTTGTCCAAGAGCAAATTAGACTCTAAGGCTCTAATTAAAAAATTAGACTCTAAGACTAATTTTTTTCACTTGTCCAAAAGCAATAAATTTTGTTCAAAAAGCCGATTTTTTTTTACAATTTGAAACGAATCATCAAAATTTCTTTACTGTTAGTTCTTCCAACAGTTCGAAAGAAATCATTGCTGTGACGGAAATTCTCAAATAGTAAAAAAAAAAAAAAAAAAAAAAAAAACAATAATTGCAATTCGTCCAAATCGGGCAATTTAAATGGAGCAATAGAATTAATTTTGCAGAATGCTACTCGAGATAAATCTCTTCTTCCTCTGTTGTGTCTATCCCGAGAGTCTAAAAGCATTCCGCCGCACTAAATTCCGTTGGGGATCACCCTCATAGGAGAATCGCATAATGGGCAACTCTCTGAGGGGAAAGGGGGTGAGGTAAAGAGAAGGCTTTATCCGATTTTGCTGGCCTGGCTGGACAAGTAGGCGGTACAATGTGTCTACCAAAGCGTACATTGTGTATCAATCCGGGCGAACACACACACACACACACACACACACACACACACACACACATACACACGATACGTAGCGTGCAATACTGTCCGTATCTACTAAATATAATATCACCGTGAATGTTTGTGTGAATACGAACATGCAAAACCGCACGAATTCCATTCGAGTTGAGCTCTCGACCATCGGGCGGATATGTTTCCCTCGCGAAGGAAATGCTCAGTTATAGCGCTTTCCTTCCCCCCCCCCCCCCCCCCTCGTCCCATCTCTCGCGATTATTTAATGCGATTAAGTACGAATTCGCGTGTGCTCTTAGCCGAATTTCGACCGAACGATTCCGGGGATGCCGCAGCAAGATAGCGGAGAACAGGGATGAGAAAGAAAAAAAATGGGGAAGGTAAAGGGGAGAGGATCAGTGTTACCGACTATTGCTGCATTGTTGTGTGCATTGCGGACACATGAAAATTAGAAGAGAGGGAGAGAGAGAGAGAGAGCGAGAATAAGAACAAGAGGTGTGAGAGAAAGAGAAGGTGATTCATTGTTCGTGGTTTAGATGCAGATGAGGTAAAGGGCAAAAGGAAACTCTTGAATCTGAAGGGAACAAGCTCGTAAACGTGGTTTTCCTAAATACTGTTACAGTCGGGCTTCTCAATAAGAGCGCTCATGGGGCTGTAGAGGAAGGAATTTCCGAGCAGTGTGGTACCCCCACTCTCTATACCGAAAAACTCGCTCGCTCGAAACGTAAGCGGGTCTCTCAACAAGAGCGCTACGACTCTCCTCGATTTTAGCGCGTAACGCATCAGGATAATAAACAACAATAATTCTAATTTATTGAAACAATAATCATTTTAAAAAAAATGTAGACAATAATTCTAGGTTATGAATTTATATCTCAAACATTTAGGTTATGAATTAT
Source organism: Rhorus exstirpatorius (assembly GCA_963564615.1). Classification (NCBI taxonomy): domain Eukaryota; kingdom Metazoa; phylum Arthropoda; class Insecta; order Hymenoptera; family Ichneumonidae; genus Rhorus; species Rhorus exstirpatorius. Next base: position 13,572,008 of record OY751316.1, on the reverse strand, counting down.
TTTTTTCATCAAAAATCAACTTTTCTGACACTCAACGTTTACTATGTCAGAAAATTGTATACAAAACTAGATATTGCTAAAAAAGATTGCACGCATCGACAAATGAAAAACAATTATTAGAATTAACACTTTTTGAATTAACATTATTAATTAACACTTTAAATTGAATTAACACTTTAGAATTAACATTATTAGAATAAACACTTTTTGTTATTTTTTTTTTTTTAATCGTCGCGTTAACAAAACGAGAAAGTCATTTTAATAATCAAACTTCACCGACGCTCTTATTGAGAAGCCCGACTGTATGAGTTCCGTGAATATGTACGAGGAGTTCTTTGTGAGCAGACGAATCATATTAAAATTAACATGTAAAATAAAATCGTGAAATGAAAAATTCATCGTAAGAACATGATTTGGCCAGGAGTATTGCGATTTTACCACATGAAGACATTTTCTTTAATCGCAAAGAATTTAATTGATACCTGGAAGACTCGATAATGAAGAATTTTTTAGGATTGCTTGTGGCATGATTTGCTTTCAATCCTGTCAGCGTTCATTGATCTTATACCGAAATTCTGACCGATGAAACTAAATTCATTTTGGGCTACGACTAATTTCACAAATGTTTTTTTTTCCCCTTTTTTTTTAAATAGAAACTCCAAATTACCCTTGAACGTGTAGACTGACAATCTACACGAGCTGCCCCCGGTACGAATGCTCAATCGAAGAACGTGACAGGGACTGAATGATCAGCGTCAGATCGATACATTGTCGAGGAATCTTTAACCGCGACACGTCGAATTTTTTAATTCCGAGTCGACAATTGACATCCGAAATTCTGATGGAGCAATGTGCTCGAATCGAGAGGGCAGCTCGTAATTGAAAATGGGTCATAAATATATTACGAATGAGATCCATGATCCCCAAAGTGGAAGGGACAAATCTGCGAATAGGACGAAATGAAATGTGTGTGTATGTGTGTGAGTGTGCGTGTGTGTGTCGTGGAATGAGAAGAGCGGAATTATCGGGCATATAGAGCGTGAGAGTTTCTCCGACGACATATGGAAATAGAAAGCACAACGTCGCGGGAATATACATCACCGGGATCTGTTCTATATTTTCTGAGGTTGGAAAGTCGCCTGCACTTACGAAGTTACATGAGTTATGAGAAAATATTTCACCAACCGGAACGTATCGGGGTCATACGTTTTCTCATCATTCGAGAGCTTTTCTTTCTTCTTCACCCTATTTTTCTTTTTTTTTTTTTTTTCTTTTTTTGCAATACTACTTTGTCGTAATTCAACGACACACGGTCGCCTCTTCTCTGTATATACCATTTCTTAACAACCCTCGGCGGGCCTTTCACGTCCATTTTGAATAAGTACTTTTTTTCTCTTACTTTATTACGCACCTAAACGTTGCAGAAAAAAAATTCATTTCTGCGCACATTTTTATTGAATCAGAGAGCAAAAAACCTGGAAATTTTTTTCTGAGGTCTACTCACTCTTTGATGACATGGTACATGAGAAATTGTGATCATCGGTACAAGCTTTTCCGTATTCTTACCTGAAACACAAAAGAGGCAAAAAAAAATGATGCGTTAATTTCGGTTAATTTTATAAATATTTGATTTTCCAAAAATGTAATTTTACTCATTATATTAATTAACTAAATATTAACTCTACTGAATATGCGCGTAACATGGCGACTGAATTTTTATTATTTTTATTTTAACCGTTCGAGTTTTTTTTTCCATCGAACGATGAGAGACAGAAAGAGAGAGAGAGAGAGAGAGAGGAACAATGTCGTTGCATTGATGAGTGCGTCGATTTTGTTGCCGAGAGTGTTTGACAGGCGAGTAACGCGCGTTCGATTCGCCATTGGCGGAAGCGGATGACACTTTTTCGTTGGATAGAGAATCGGCTTGTGCACTGAAAAAAAAATTAAAGTATTGCCAACTACGGGATGAGGTTGAGCATTCCTCGTTACGTCAATAGTCATATTATATCTAGTTAATCACTCGGTGGTTGATCCACTGAAAGCCATGTCGTTGAGCCAACTACGCGACGACTTTGCCGCTAAACTGCTATATCTTAAAGTTACATGTATTGAAGCTGATGCAATTATAATATATAGTTTAATTTAAAATAGAAAAAAAGTTGAGAGACAGAATCGATCGAATTTGAAGTGAAAAATAAATGTTGAGTTGTGTACGGTTTGACCGTGACTCGATAAAATAGCAACAGTGAATAAACTTCTGCTCGAAAATTGAATCCAATGATATAATAGATCAACGAGAAAAATGTGCAATTAAAATAATGGTCTTATACTAATTTGAATCAAATCTGCCAGGTTCAAATTCACGAGGTCAGCGGTTCGATCCTGGCGATTAGAATTTTTTTAAATATAAATCGTCAATACCTCAAATTAAAATCAGTTCTTTCAAAATTATGCCTCACATGCATAACATGACACGCGAATATATTTATTCTATGGGTACACAATTTAGGTTAATAACGGTAAATTAATTATATTAATGTTAATTTTGTTATCTATCATCCTGTCTTGTTGATACTCTCAAGATTAAAAATACCGCAATTTTCATACTTTAACTGCCTACGTAATTATTATGAAAAGCAATTGTTAATTAACAAGTAAATGAAAATTTTTGTCTAGTAATACCTTGTTCATAGTTTTGCCAGCCTATATAAAAATTTTGATATTGAAACTACACGTAGTTCTCGAGAAATATATTTGTTAATTAATGTGCAAAGGGTAAATTAATTTTATGAATATTACATTTTTTGTATACATCATTCTGTTCTATTCAGAATATGAAAGTTCGAAATATCAATTTTCAAAGTTTTATTGCCTATATTTATTTTGAACTCAATTGTTAATTAAAAGTTAAATAACATTTTCACTTACTATCGCCTTGCACATAGTCTCATAAGCCTATATAAAAATTTTCATTTTTGACCTATACATGGATCTTGAGAAATGTAATTGTTAACTAAGGCGCGCTAAGTTAATTGATTACATGAGTATTATATTTTTTTCTACACCATCCTATCTTGTTCACACTTTCAATATTCCACCCATGATATTTATAATTTAAATGCTCTTAATTGTTATGAAACCCATTTGTTAATTAACAATTAAATAATTTTTTCACTGCATATCACGTTTTTACTAAATATCATGCTATTCTATCCAGCCCAGTAAGATAGCGCGTTTTCATTGAAATTCCTAGACTAATACAATTTAAATACAAGAATGTCCTAAGGAATCAATAGCGTAGTGGTAGCGTGTCAGTCGTTAGGTCGGTCTTCAGGTAGGTCTTAGTTAAAATCTCAGGTAGGGTGAGAGTTAATTTCTATGGAATAACGTCCGGACTACGCAGCCAGAAACACTCATAAAAAAAAATAATTTCTAAGTTTTTAATTTTTTTTTTAAATGATTATTTTAGGATCGAAAGTGCTGAATTTGTCGACCGAAAGGTAGTGGGTTCAAATCCCAGTCAATTACTTTTTTTTTTTTTTTTTAATCAACAGGGTTTTCAAAAATAATAGAATATAACTGTTTTAAATTCGTTCATCGATCATTCCTAATTGATAATTTATAAATGATGAACTTTATTAATGATGCCAATTTATTGTAACAATTGTATCAATAATAATAATTATTTGGTACGAGCATTGTACGTTATAATTACACAATGTACTTTATTTATTTCAAATATGATTAATACAATTGATTAGAATACTTTTTTTATTGCCCGAGCAATGAAGTGGTACTATTTCAACTCTTTATTGAGATTTATTGAAAGCAATATTTTGGTTCTTTTAATTACTGACAGGTTTTCCAAAAATACGGACGTAGTTAGCTCAACGAAATACCTTCAACTATGCGCGGAGGTTGTCTCAACTACGCCGTTGGTTTCGCCGTATCCAACATCACGGCGTAGTTGCGCCAACAACGCCTCTGTTCTCAATACTACGCCTTTTTTTCAGTGTGGGATTCGTTGGTTGTATTCGAAGGGTGAGAATTGTCGTCGTGTTGTACCAGGACGAAATAATATACTAACACACATATATATATATATATATATATATATATATATATATATATACCCGTAAATCTCATCGTACATGCTGGCGTGGTATACGGTATGCAGAAGCATCCGAAATTTGTTTGTATTGTATTATATTGTATGGTATAGCTGATGCCACGATTGATGCTGCACGTTGTGTATTGTTGCTGCGTGAAGAACGTACGTGACGCGTCCACATACGCACCAAAGAGATGGAGAGAGAGAGAGAGAGAGAGAGAGAGAGAGAGAGAGAGAGAGAGAGAGAGAGAGAGAGAGAGAGAGAGAGAGAGAGAGAGAGAGAGAGAGAGAGAGAGAGAGAGAGCGAGAGAGAGGAGTGGAAGAAGAGAGGTTGGAAAACGTGATGAGAGGGTTGAAACGACACGATAGATGCTGAACATTGTACATATATTTTGTGAGGATATATTATATATGGGAAAAGTGGAGGGAGGAAAGCTCGCGAAACGCGGCGCAGAAGAGCCAGGAAATTGCAAATTGCCGACACACACACACACGCACGCTCGCGAAACATCCCTCGATATATACCTCTCGTTCACAAGGACCAGTTCTGGGTCCTCGGGGTTCGAGTAACATTCTCGATATTGGCACAGGCAAAGCGAGAGAGAGACAGATATAAAGACTGGGTACCGTAAACTGCAAATTGAGCGAAGCCGGAAGTACAAAGAGTACGGTCACCGGTTTCAGGATAAACCGTTTGAGAATTCGAGTATATCGATTTAATCGATAAAGCCTCCGGTTCGCAATATCCCCCCCATGATTTATATTATCCAATTGTCGAAGAAAAAGTATTTCAGATTTTTGAGATCGTTGACTACGTCAAAATACCGTCAAAATCGCAATAAATTAATTAAAAATTAATTAAAACGTAATTAAGGGTGTGCAAAAATTTTTGTTTTTCAAAAATATTTTTCATCCGGAATGTTTCAATTCTCGAATTTTTTGTTTCGCGGTATACGGACAAACGAATGTGCGAGGCAGACCTCCGGGATTCGTGAAGCGGTCATGAGATAGAGCCACCACGCGCGCACTCCAATACAATGCGTCGCCCACGGGTGACTGGGAAAGACGACTCGAGCGCGGAAAGCCCGATAAGCCAACAGGCAGTGCAGTTGCTGAGGGCGAATTTACGAAAAAAAAAGGGTGGAAAAACGAATGAAAGATAAAAACCGTGGGATGGAAACCCGTGAGTGCCGCAGGCGCCTTTTTCTTTGATTAAACAAAACTGCCGCTGGATGCAGCTGATACGGTGACGCCCGACCCCTGTTCTCGCTACTGAAAATTCAACTAACACGAAAGAATTTTTTCAAACTCTTCCTTCTCTCTCTCTCTCTCTCTCTCTCTCTCTCTCTCTCTCTCTCTTTCTCTCTCTCTCTCTTTCTTTTTAGTGGGGAGAACAATAACCTCTGCGAATAATGAGGATTAACTGAAGATGAAGTTCAAAAAAAAAAAATGGGATTCTCTGCTCGGTGCTGTATTTCATAATTAATAAAATGGTCAAAGAGTTTATGAAAAAAAATATACCTTGCTTTATGCATACGTCGACTGAGATTGCTTTGTAATTCAACTATACATTGCGGATGTGATATCATTTATATCGCTTTTCACCTTCCGGCGATCCGAGGATTAATCAAAAGTGGCTGCTGTTTTTCATACATCAACGAATCGGTGTGAAAAAATTGATTAAAAAAGTCTCAAAAGTCTCAAGTTCGTTCCTGCTGCTTTGTGCCCAAAAATGAATCGATTCACTGAAGTTGCTGTAAATTTTGTGTTTCCTCACGAATTGAGTACTCAAATTTATGCCCATTCTCTTCGCAATCGTTAAACTTTCAAAACGCCGCTTCATTAATCGGGCTGCAATCATTTTTGAATTCTTTTTTTTTTCACAAATTTTCAAAGTTCGACTACCTATTTCTGCAAATTTTGGCATCAAATCCCTTCCATGATTTTACGATGATTTTTTCGAGTGCCTGGCTGGCTAAAAAAAATCGAAAAAAATCGCATCCAACGACAATATCACAGCGTACTCGCGGCTTTTCCAAAATCCCCCCCTTATATGTGCTCGAGTCAATAAGCCAGGAGCAAAATTGTGGCAACTCGAAATTTTTTAATTTCGAGTTTTCAAGATCGCCAATCCGATCGGAGACTTTCCATCCGACGATTCACGTCGAGTTTTCACAAAGAACTCAAAAATTCAATGGAGAAATAATAAATAAAAAAATTACAATTTTAGCTATCGAAAGCAAAAAGAATTCGGCCAGATTTCTAATCAGGGAAAAATAGATTTGAATCAGACCGCGAAAAGACTCGAGGGCGGCAGCATTGAAGTATATGAGGTGCAAGGGCCAAGGTTAACTGGCATTTGGTCTGAAATTGGTGGATGCAGAGCACTCGTTACAATCTGCATCTGAGACGAGGAAAATGTGTCGAGAGACGTATAACTCGAAATTGTATTTATATCGATTGTCTAGCAGGCAAAAGGACATGACTCGGGTAAATTTAGGTCGCTGAACGTGTTATTTACGTCCCTCTGTCTGTTAACGATCGATATACAGTTCGCTCATGACTAAGTCGTGCACGCTTTGCCACCGCTAGTCCGTTCACTACGAGCTAGCACTACTGCCACGACCGAAATGCCGTGCGCGACGCTCTACGCTAGCCATTACGGAGTTTTAATTAACGCAGCTGCACACTGTGCACTCCAAGGCTGCATGTGATCACCCTCTCCTTCGCTCTGCAGCGTGTACCCATTAACCGTTACCGTAACAGTTCACCTCTCTCGCGCTATAATACACACTTTAAGGGCTACGCGGAAGAAGAGAGAGAGAGAGAGAGAGAGAGAGAGAGGACGAGGAAAAGTACTAAGGCAAGGGAATTAATCCTTCTCTCTCTCTCTCTCTCTATCTTCTCTGGTTGTGCTGAGTCTAGAATTCGTATTAACGAGATATGAGCACGGATTTTGCCATTTTGGAAAATGATCAAGGACCTCCATCCAATTCTAACAGTTTGATAATTTAAAAAAAAATTTCTAATGGTGCTGAAGAATTTTTTTTTTTTGGTAAAACCATCTACCATCTCGTGAAGGGTAAACTTCTACCATGTCGTAAAATATATTTTAACAAAAAACAAATTTATAATATACAAAAAGTGTGTAATTTTTTGAAAATAAAACTCTTTTATCCTCAGAAAGAAAACAATCGTGCAAATAAGCATTTTCAATGGAATTGTAGAGTGTACAACTGCGCTCAACGGTTGTTTAAAATTTGGAAATTACTTTGAGTACTTTCAGTGCAATCGATGCTTGATTTTGACTCTTGTTTGCATTTTCGTTAGCACAATAAATTACGTCTGTATCACGCGGCAATCCTAATTTAATGCACGATAAAACCTTCTCGTTTGTCCCTCGCGTTCCATCTACTTTTGTCAAACATTCGTTTGAACGTTATTCACGCTCAATGTTTCATTGAGTGAAATTCGATCGACGATTCATCGAAGCATCATGCTTTTTCAATTTCGCGTTTGCAACCGCAAAAAAAAAAGGTTCAGAGAATAAATATGCACTCGTTGAATTTTTCTCGTGTCAAAGATACGAGATCTCACGATCTCATGTGTACACGAGAGATTTACGTATGTACTATAATATTATACCGACGTGAAACTTTCTCGGCGTGGGAGTTGAAAGGATTTAATGAATACGCGCTGTAAAGTATAAATGAACTTTCACTGAAACTATGTAAGATACAAGCTGGCCGTAAATAACGAAAAACACGAGTTGGCAAATATAATAGAAACTGACTCGTAAAATTTTTTCAACGAAGATCGTAGAAACGATGTTCGTTATTTTTACCTTTTTGTTAAAAAACAAAAAGGCATCTTTATGCAATCGTTCTGTTCGCGATGAAAAGAAAAAAACAATTGTTTTAAATATTATGCTGGATATGGAGAAATAAATTTGTCGCTGGAGTACCTAACTCGAAAAAAAAAAAAGATTCTCAAGAATCAAAGCATCATGACGATGATAAAAATAATTGAATAACAAATTTCCACGCTCGTTTATGTTTTCACGCGTGTAATCGTATGACGTCGCGTTGATACGACGCTGTGCTCATTTTTGAACCGATCCCATATCGTCGTTTTGCCAGTCGAACCAACGTCGTGCTATCTAATTTTTTTTTTTTTTTTTTGTAACGTTTCGTTTTATCGATAGGAAAGGGTCTCGTAAAGCTGGCTATAACGCCACCTAGTACGAGGGCATGCACGGCGATCGTTATATACCCCAAAACGTCGATTACACTCGTCGTTTGCCGCGCGCATAAACGGCAGCGACGATCATTAGTCGTCATTTGTTTTTTTGTTTATTTTGTTTATTTTTTTTTTTTAAATAGCCGGTTCACACTTTGCCAATTTTTTTCATTTTGTTTTTTTTTTTTAATATTTTTCACGCTGTTAAAGCTCTCGTTGATGAGCCTCGAATGCGAAGCGGAAAATCACAGTGTTATTGGTAATTAAGCGATTAGTGCGGGATCGCGTCGTATTCGATTGAGCAATTATCGATTTTCTTAATTGGTTCAATTATCGCATCGTTTTTTTTTTTTTTACTCTACGATAACCGGATTTTTCGGTGTTTTCGTATTTTGTAGATTCAATTTTTTTGATATTTTGAATCTGGCGTTGCTTGTGAAACACGAAATGAATAGGGTAAGAGATTTTTTGTTTTTTTTTTGTGGTTAAAGTACGAGCTGAGTCTAAATTAATTGGTGGACAATCTTGGCAGTGTGACCGACCGCCGAAAATAATTTTCAAAAATTGGATGAGTGTGTGTGGAGGTATCAAATATTTACTGTATCATTTCCATAGCTACTAAGTGCCAAAAAGTACAAACACATAAAAGTATATATATATATATAACATATCAGCGATACCACTGGAGTACGCGGCGGAGTTATATTACTGCCGAGGGTGGTTTCGTTTTCTCTAATGGCCCGGGCGCGGCATGGCGTCCTGTCAGGTGCTGGAGCCGGTTCCGGTTTATCGTGACAAAGAGAAAAGACTCTGGGACACCTTGTGCAGGGCATACACACAAACACAATTTCTACAACAATGGGGGCTTTCGAGTGTACGCGATACGAGGTGGCAAAAAAAAATCCCTCGCAACAAGCAAGGAAACAAAAAGAAAAACCAAAATAAATGGTAAAAAAAAAAAGACGAAAAAGTAGATTACTGGCCACGAAGTGGTCTGAAACACTTCGTGTTCCCAGAGAGCGGGAGAGAGAGAGAGAAATGAGAGAAACGAAGAGATGTAAAGAAAATGAAATGGAGAAAACGTACACAGCGTGAATACGCTTGGAATTGCGATAAAAGATCCACGGGGGTCCTTCCATTTGGTCCCATCGGGACGTGAGCCCACATGGACTGTTCAAATGATCATTAGACACGCCACAGGATAGAGAAAACAGTATGGAGTCTCGTGCGGTATTGCTCCGCCTCGAATTCTCTTCACCTTTATCCATAATCACAGGATAAAACCAACGGAGAAGATCATCATCGTATTTGAAAGAAAATATTGAAAATGATAAGCTCCGATGATGATCATGATTATGAAATACCATGGAGTTTTCTTTCCGAACAATGGAACAATGTGTGTCGGAAGAGTATCGTGAATAATTTTTCATTCCAACAGTGCCAACTGTTAATTACAATCCAAAAAGGACTCCGCACCGAGCATTGTATTGATGAGTTGGATTTTCACTACATTTTGTTACATGATCAATTGCGTGATTGTGGTATTCATGAATCTGACTTATGAGCCAAGATCTAATTTTGTATTTTCTTTTTTTAATTTCGTTTTTTTTTTTTTTCTTTCTCCTGCGAGATGTGAATCCTCAAAAATTACAAAACTTCATATCGGAGAGAAAAAAAAAATCGACACTGCCGGTGAAGAAAAGAGTGAAAAACGATAAAAATCCCCGGACAACTTTGAGCCACGTGTCTCGAAATTTTTCTTTTGTGACGCTGGAAAGCCCGGCGAGCGCCAGACGTCACGACGACCTGAGGCATCGGGAGAAAGAGAGCGAGAGTTCCGGTGCAAAATCGTATTCAGCGAGGAGAATTCAATGCACAAGGCGCCGAGATGCCCGAAAGACGTCGGAATAAAAGACGGAGAGAAAGAATAAGAAACCTGCTCAATCCTTCGGCTGCTCTTTCACTCTTTCAATTCGCTATCTCGCGGCTTATACATTTTTTTTTTTTTTTTTTCTTTTCACGCTTGATATATTACTATGTATTTTCCCACTGTTTGTGCTATTTCTCCGCACTGTGAAAAATATTGCTTGCGATACGAAGCTCTATACACATCCATGGTTTCCAGTGGAAAATATGATGCGAGTGGAATGCTTCTCTTATTTCGAGTTTTCATTCGATGGGGAAAAAAAAAGAAAAATCTTTTTCTCAGTAGAAATGGGTCTATACAGCTCAGACGAGGTCGGGGATTTCGTATTTTGCATATAAGGAAACAAAATTCCGTGCTGTATCGAGTAAAAAAAAATATGATAAGACTGAAATACGTATTCTTCAACTTGCATTCGACAAAAAAAAAAAGAAGAATGCTTTTCTCAGTAGAGATGGATCTGTGCAGAGACGACAGGTGAGATAAAGCGTTTTATATGCATCAACGTAACTATATGACTATTTCGCTCTAGCTGCCTGGAAGACACAAAGACAAAGACAAAGAAGAAATGGAATTGAGAGTCCATCGAGGTGTGTGTGTGTGTGTGTGTTCCTAAATAGGTTGGACGATAGCGTGAAAGCTCCAGCGGTCTCTTTTCGAATAATTGGATTTGCACAAACCGCGAGAAGAGATAGAAAGAGAGAGAGAGAGAGAGAGACGAGGACGACGACGACAAAGCATAAAGGAGAAAAGAAAACACGACATTGAGAAAATGAAAAGAATGAAAATGCGAAAGCAAAGCCCCGGTATAGTCGCTCGGCCTCGCGACTCTTTGCACTTTTCTTTTTCCTTTTTTCATCGCGGATTTCTGATGAGCTCATACTGGCAAGCGCACGAGGGCGGTAGTATAAAAAAAAATTCCCTCATTCTCCCCATACAGGGTTCTCTTGCTTTCACCCCCTCTATCTCTCTCTCTCTCTCTCTCTCTCTCTCTCTCTCTCTCTCTCTCTCTCTCTCTCTCTCTCTCTCTCTCCTTCGCATTCTCATCTCACTCGTCTCTTATTTCACCTCAACCCTATACGTATGGTAAAACATAACACCTGGCTCTCCGTGGACTCGCTACATATTTTCAGGTCTGTTTGAATTATTTTATTTGCCCGAGCAAAGCACTCGGACTACCGGAGCAAACGCCCCGGATATTTGTTAGACCTCCATTCATTTATCTTCTTTTTATTTTCTTCTCGTTTTTTTTTTTTTTTTTTTAATGGAAAAAAAACGTGCACACACCCTTGTGTACATTTCGCATTTAATATATGCAAGTTTTCGTGCGAATCCTTTATAAATTACCGAAGTACACATCGGTATGTACACTCTGTGTATTCTCTCTCTCTCTCTCTCTCTCTCGCTTATTTCCGTCATTAATTGAGTACACACGGATGGAAATAAAAAGTGTAGGAATAAAAAAAGCTTGGAAACCGGACCGAGCATTTTGTTATAGGAAAATTCAACAAGCAAATTGGCAAAAGTTAAGAGAAACGTGTATGATGCTTTTTAATACATATTGCTAATAACTTATAGTGCCTTTTGAGACAATTAATAGACGGTCAAAGCAGTAATGGTGATTTTCATCATTTTATTTTCTTCCAACAATGTAATTTATCGCTCGTATACTTCGAGGTGCTTGAAATTTTTTTTTTTTTACTAGTACAATCATTCAGGGATCTGTGCAAAAATGGCCGAAGGGCTGTTCAGGGAAAACGATGAGTCATATAACAGCGTTGCGTATACAGCTCGCGTGCTGGCTCTCGCGTATATAGAATCCAACCCCCATGGTGACACACGCGCCACGCGCAATGGCCTATGGGCCAATTGCGCGCTTCGTATACAGCCGAAGTATAGTTATATGGCACATTACCAAGTGCCCGCAAACTCACAGCCTGACTAAGCGCACGTTTATTCGCTTCGCGAAAAAAAAAGCGATTAAATGAAAAGGAAAGAAAAAAAAAGTTTAACGGGAGGGACCATTGGACAGGGGGAAGAAAAAAAATCACTAAAAGCTTGAGTCAGAGCCTGCTTTTCGTAAGGAATACTATAACGTTGAGTAACGTTGAATTTCCAGAGGGTGAAACTTTAATAGGGCTCGTTAAATCTTACCCCTGCGATCGAAGAACTCTATTTCGACTTTCCCCGGGGTGACAGCTCACCGAAACAAATTTTCACGCGAACTTTTATGAAGTATCAATGAGGATGGAACAGTATATTTAAATTTGAATCGTTTGGGATTAAAAATGATTAGATTAAATGAATGAAATTCATAAAATTGTAATGCAGATAAGAACACGCGACAGTAAAAAAAAAAAACAAACAAATGAAACAAAAGAGAGCATTTTTTTTTATTAATTAATAAGTGGGGAAAAGTTTTAGAAGTTTTACGATCGAGAAGAGCTAGTGTTGAAGGAGATGGACTGCATTATACAACGGACGATGAATCGTCTCGTTTTCAAAATGATTAGTCTCGTCCGGTCAGTGATCTCAGGGGGATTGAATTTAATTTTTGCTCGACCGAGTTGGGCGAAGCACGCATATTAGAGCTAATGATTCACCGACCCATATCTATGTATTATATACTCTATCCATGGCACGCGACTAATTAAAAAAATCACACTACGTTCAGACACACGAAGATAAGTAGTCGCAGTTCACGGATAGTGAAAGGGCGACACACAGAGGCAATTTGATTAGCCGATAATAATTAATTGCTCGTTAGGGGCGGGGGGAGGGGGTGTCAAACCTCGAGCTGCCAGGCATGTAATTTATCTCTGTCCGAGCGAGCGGGCGGACTCTCGGGGTGCTGATTTCTCACTCGCTTCACCGATTCTCCAACTCGTTCTATCTTATACTTTTGCCCCTCACCTGCCCTTGCTTTCTCTCTCTCTCTCTCTCTCTCTCTCTCTCTCTCTCTCTCTCTCTCTCTCTCTCTCTCTCCTTCGTGTCTATCAACCCGGACCCTTTTTATTTCTTATTTTTGCCAAATTAACGCGCTCAGCCCGAGGCTCAATGACACGCTACATCGAACTCTATTGTAACTATAAAGGTAACATATCACAATATGGTGCTTATTATTCATATTTTGTATTAAAAAAAAAGATACGAGACGTAGACCAATTTTTTCGGTATTTTGTTGCTCGTTTTTTTTTTTTTTGCTTATATTTGTCCGCACGGATACTTTGATTGTATTCGCTCGAATCCAGAAAATTATTCTCTCAAAGTTTCGTCCAATGGATTATCATTAAAATTTTTGAGAATATGGTCACGAAAACCGGACCAGAAGGTACAAACGAAAAACCGATAGGGAGCTAAAAAAAATAAGAATAGAGAAAAAAAACTAGACGGTGAGTTTGAGTTTCGATGTGAGTTTCATTTTGAATTTTCCGAGTGGACGGTATATGTGCGTATCACTATTCTGTATATATAGGGGACTCGGTGAGACGGGAGTAATCGCTGATGGTGCCCGAACCGTGAAAATCAAAATGTTTACCGACTGTTCGCGCGCGCATACGGTTCTACAATTTCGCATCACGGTTCCGTGACTCTGTCCCTCTTTCTCGCACAATTCCCAATCCGATTTATCCGCATACAGAGGGAGCAAGACAGACACGGATCAACAGAGAATTCCTCTATCTATTTCCATTTGAGTACCAAACGTTGGATACATAGGCGGGGGGGTGGGGGGGGGGGATGCACAAACATAGTACACACGGGATTCCGTTCCATGGGGCTCAGTAGCGAAAACGGAATACCGACTCGGCTCCCGCCCGCCCCTCTTGACGAATATACAAACAGTGTATCACATACCAGCCATGCATTGCTATCAACGAATACACAAGCAGAAAGTGCATTTCCGCTGCACGCTTTTTTTTCGGTTTTACCGATGTATATTCCATGGAAGTACATGGAAAAGCGTTTATGGACAGAGGATACGAAGGAAAAAGAAACGAAAAAAAATTTCGTACTTCTTCTTCTTCACTCGAATTGCCAATCCAAGTAGCGATTTATAACAATATATATAACGCTACCTGTGCAACAAAGTTGGGTGTCCAGAGGAAAAATTTCCAGCCATGCGAATAAACGGATATGTTGAGTTGAAAAACTTTATATGCAATACGCATTACGGTCTGTAAAAACGTGCCGTATATATTCGCGAAATGTTTTTGTTCAACCCATCGATATAAGTACGAAATTCACGATTCGATCGAAATCTCGATTCGCATTAAAAAATTGCTTCAATCGGACGAATATACACGATTGGCGTTACACTGGAAAATTTGTAATCGAGTGTATAGTTCGTAAAAAATTTATCCACTATAATGCTTTGTAGATCGAGAAGGGTTCGAGACTCCGCAAGGGTGAATTTGACGCTCGAATGGAAAATCAGAGTGCGCGTATATACGGGGGACATATTGCCGGGACGGCGCGGGTCGAAACGACGGGAATCATAAGCGTCGGTGGATAATGGCGTGGTAATTTACAGATTGACGTCTCGGGTCGGGATGTGTCTGTCTGAAAATCGAAGGGTACTCTCGAGCTTGTACGGGGAGAGAGAGAGAGAGAGAGCGTCGAGTGACGGGCGCAAAGGGAGGAATATTAGAGGGATGGGGAATCCGAAAACTCGCGACGAGCAATGCGTCGGTTGATCGTCAATATATGCAAACTAGACCCAGGTTCGAACTCTCTCGGACTCAATGGCGCAGCCATGGGGAATTGGAGACACGAGAGTTAATCTCGTTCTTGATTCCTCCCTTTCTCTCTCTCTCTCTCTCTCCTTCTCTTCTGCAACCCCCGCTGGAAGAGAGAAAGGGAGAATTCAATGGATCATCCACCTGCTGAGTGCTAGAATCCTCGAGTATCTGAATCGTTGATCGGGATTAAGACACCTATTGCTATTGCTCCGATGTTGATACTTCACTTCAGACATGAGATATCCGTTTTTTTATTCTCTTCGGGCTTTCGAGACAAAGGGAATACGTAAAAGAGACTCTTTTATCATCTCCGAACGAAATATTTCGTTGCAAAGACAATTTATGCGAGACAGAAAGTTGGAGAATCAGGAATGGCGATGGAAGGCGAATAGTCCGAGAACTGTAGCAGGAGGATTGTTCGACACTTACCATGAAATATATATATACAGCTATACGTGGATTATTGCGTCAGAGTGCGGTACGGAAGCGCATAGAGTCGGTCGGGGGGGCAGAATTGAGGAGCGACCGATACTCACGTATGCGTATATCGAGGCAAACGTCATTATATACGAAACTGCAGGCATAGCAGGGGAGTTTCAGGGGAAATGTTCAGGGCTAGAGGGTCGGATTGAGCTAACTGTTCTAGCTTGTGTGCATACATTCGAGAGGACCTATATAACGGGTATACTGCTTCGGAAATCGGATCCATATTGTCGAGTGGCAGACAGATCGGTGAATCATTAATATGCAAATTAGATTTAGGCTCGTGTTTCCGTCTCTATCTATCGCTCGTTGATCTTCATCTATACGGACCGATGAAAACCGATTCATCTCTGTGCACGAAGCCCCAGCACGGTTGCAGTGATGCTATAGCCGCGGTATTCGCGGGAAGTCGGGTTGATTCATGGGTATTTACGATTATCTTCATGTTTAGGGATGTTTCACGAGCATCGAGTCACGAAAGAGAGTTCGAATTCTATGCGAATTAGAATACATCGCAGAGAGTGAGATGATAATTCAAACAAAAAAATAATGACTCATTCTTGGATCATGATTTCAGTAAATATCGTGACTCGATCTATCGCAGCTCCAGTTTATTTTTGACGAAAAAAAAACTCTGTGCACGCCTCGTTTAAAGAGAGGGTAATCTTTTTTTTTCAAGGCTCTTTATATCACGTGCTATCATGTCACAATTCTCAAGCTCCTTTTCGTCTCTAGCCCAGTACATTTCATGCATTTTATAGCCCACGCGGCCTCGATAATTTTCGTTGTCGAGAACGAGAGACGAAGGGGGGTGGGGGGTGGGGGGGGGGGGATAAGAGAGGAAGGACGATAGAACATACCAGCAGTATAAGAGCATCCCGTATATCCCTCGAAACGTTTTATATTTGAAATGCGTCCCCGGGGCCGGAGAGACGAGAGAATGAAGGGGCTGAGAGCGGTTGACGACGACGTCGACGACGACGATGAACAACGACGAGCGGGCACACGCTCGCCGGAAACACCGAGGCACGCCGACCGGCCGAGGGCCGCGTTTACGGAATACTAATGCCTCTATCTCTGTCTCCCTTCTCCTCGGCTATATTATAGCTGAACTCCCCGGCTCTTGGGCGCATAGATAGAGGCATATATACATGTATAAATGACTATATATGGTACGCCATGGTAACGCGCTCTCGTCCCGAAGGGGCTGTTTCTCGTCGGACGACGCCATATTGCGCCGCTGATCTCGTGGAATCCCGGAATACCCGAGTACCCGGAGCGTCTTTTCCCGCTGCTCTTTTTTTTTC
Organism: Rhorus exstirpatorius; assembly: GCA_963564615.1. Lineage (NCBI taxonomy): Eukaryota > Metazoa > Arthropoda > Insecta > Hymenoptera > Ichneumonidae > Rhorus > Rhorus exstirpatorius. The sequence goes on along the minus strand of OY751316.1, from coordinate 13,555,205 downwards.
CCCCCTTTTCTTTCTGCCTCATGGACCGAAATTTCCATTTTTATAAAGAGTACGCCCACCGATATAACGAGAAACGTGGTGGAAGCCAGGCTTGCTGCTTCTCTCTCATGTTCCTACTCGATCGTTCCTTTTTTTTTTTTGCCTTCCACCTCGAGAAAAACCATTGCGAACACATCGCACCGCGAGGGGTTGTAGAATTTATCAGATATGAACGAAAAATAATTGAGATTTGTGTGTATTTTTTTTTCGTAACCGCACGATCCCGGAAACGATAAAAAAAAACACGATTGTGGAAATATTTCAACCCTCTCTTATCGCAGGATTCGACGACGAATGGATGATGGGAGGGTCGCAAGCTACCCTACCGCAATAAACAGCGACGATTTTTTTTTTTTCAAAAATGTATAGTTATTTTGTGTGCGTTGAGATTGTTCGTGAATGAAACAAAGCGATGTATCATCGTAGGAAAGGATTTAGGGAGAGATGGGGACAATGCGGTGCAAAGTATCGAGGTACTACAAGCGACCTGGACAAGATCCAACCCGGAAATGGACGACGTGTCTCGCGACAACGCGCTACTCGTTTCTTTTACACTGGTGGATTCGGATAACCGGATTTGTCTGGAAATCCCGTGTAGATCGGCGAATCCACGAGGTTCCGTTCGTGGTCTCGATCATTCCATCGTCTTTCTTCAACCATCTTTTTCGCCACATACACACACGCACTCTCTCTCTCTCTCTCTCTCTACATATATATATATATATATATATAACGCTCCGAGGCCGCTCCGTGCCAGGGGATTCCTTGTACCCCGAGAGCCGCAAACTCCCATTCCAATCGCGTCTGCTTCCTTAAAATACGGACCGATGGATCACAAAGCGATATCCGGAAAATCAGAAGAAGCGCCCGCGGAAAAGAATGAAGAAGAATGAGGTGGGTGGAGAATATGGAGGCTGATATGGCGGAAAGAGTTCAGAGCAAAATGGGAAGAGAAAAATAAAGAGAACGAGGAAAGAATGGAGCGAGAGATTCTCGTGTATATATGGAAAAAAAGAAAGGAATCTTCCAGCTTGTGTATGGTATATGTGTTCGCGCATTATGGGTCTAACGGTAACGTAGTTACAAATCAAAGGACAATGAAAGCTATAAAAAAACTTGCGAGTGTATAGCCGCTCTGTGTGCTGTGCTTAATGCCAGGCTGTGATCATAAGAAATCTGCGGTTGGCGGATATGTGAGAAATATAAAAAAAGAATCCGCGAATACCGCGGAGACCAATGTATAAGAGGAGATAGTCGGTTGAGACGTGGATAAAGAGAAAAGATGAGAAAAGGGTAAGAATACGATGGTGAGAAGAGGTATGGAGGAAAGTAGAGGTTAAAATCGTGAAATGGGTGCTGGGAAGAATGGCGAAAGCGTTAGGATGAAAGAGAGAGAGAGAGAGAGAGAGAGAGAGAGAGAGAGAGAGAGAGAGAGAGGGATGGAAAACGAGAGATCCAAGGGGAACGTTTGCGAAAGTTACGAGAGTCTCTGGCCGCGAGCCAAAAGAATGTCCAGGCATCAGAGAGTTGAGGCGAGAGGCTGAAACTCACGAGGTTTAGCTCGAGTTTCAGTGAGGAACACCACCGAAAGGTGTATAGCTGGTGAATGGAATATATATATATATATATATAGCGTTTGGATGGTAACACGGGTGTGCGCACAGCCGCCGGGTGAAAATTATTCGAGATATGAATTTATGGTCGGTACACGCCGGGGTTATAACGTTCAGCCATTCGCCATTCCATGTGTGCGGTAAGGAGAAACGAGAGTGGAGAAAAAGAAGAGGCGAATCGCGAGGGTGTATATATGGTTGGGGAGCGGGTTGGTTCTATCGTGTTGGTGAGGGGTCGTGAGCACTTCTCGCGATAAGACGAGTCGCGCGGTCTGACTTAATAAACTTGGGAAGCCAAGTGAACGCTCTATAACATGACCGCATCGACGCGCCAGCTTCCAACCCCCGAGAATTCCACAACTCGGTATCTCCAACCACTTCTGCCCCCCCCCCCCCTTCCCCCCACTACCCAACTATTCACTTCCTCATAACCGCACCGCCGATTACCGAACACCTTCAGTGATGTTAACTCGTGAGAGTCAACACGAAGATCACTTAAATTATTGACCCATAGCCCGGATTATATTGCATCCCCTTGGATGAAGATGAGGAACTGGTACGTGATGGATTATTGAACCATTCAAAAAGGGAGAGCATTTTCTTGACACGTGACGTGGTATGCGGGGGTTTTTTTAAATCAATAATATGAATTTTTCTGATAAATTCGTTGTTGCTATATATCGACGCGTCGAGTCAACTCTTTGAATCTTTCACAAATTTTCGACCACATATATATTCTCCGAGAGCATTATCGAAGATCGCAAGCTCGGGAAAACCTTGTTACCTGCTCGGAAGGTCACAAATTCCGGAAAAATTAACGAGACACAAGACCCACGCTCGAATATTATGGCCAAACAAGTTTTCTTTCATGTTCAAAAGCCACTCACATCTCGCTTATCATATTAAAAGCTAAAAAAAAAAAGGCTCAAGTTCTTTTTTTTCCTCTGCTCTTTCGTTTGCGCTTCCAGAAATTCACCACGCACGGTAAAAAAGAGAAGAAGAAAGAAAAGAAAGCAAGAGAGAGGCGGAGGTTCGGAGAGAGCAGAGGCTTTCGCCTCGTCTGTGAACGCGAAAACTTTGTGTACCCTCGTCGTTCGTGCACCCCATGAAGTATGCATGGATCGCGCTCGAGGTTGGCAACGGTGTTGCTCAACGACATCGTCCTTGCGTGGCCTGGCTCCAAGCCACTCTGCGACGACAAGCTACCACGTACCCAAAGCGCGAATCCTTCCAACCCCCTCCCTCCCGCCGACCTCTGCCCGCGCAAACTGATCAAACTTTTCTCGATATGCCGAGATTCGAGATTAGTTATTTATACGCAGTTCACAGGCTTCGCTTCGAAAGTAGAGTTTCGAGAGCATATCAACCGCCCCCCCCCCCCCCCCCCAACCTTGCATTCGGTACCTGAGCCTGGTACTAATTCGCAAACCACTTGTTTCCATGTAGAGTAAAAAACAATTAAAACGAAAATGCGAAAAAAAAAACGCAAATGAGAAAATGTTGGATATGGCCCAAGATATAGTAGAGAGAAGAGCCCCGGAGAATTAAGGGGATAAGAATGAGGGGGATGCGAGAAGGGTAAGGGAAGAAATGAGTTGAAGGCACACAGTGCCACATTGTTTTTCACGCTACTTTGTTATGCACGACGAGAGGGGCTAGGAGGGGGTGTTTGGATAAAAGGAATGGAGAAAAGAGGATCAGAGCTGGTCCCGGCCAACTCGCCAACCTACATTGAGGACAATGACGCCGGTTGGGTACGTGCAATTGGAAAACATGCGGCATACGAACAATGAGCCCGCAAAAACAAACCGGTCTGTGTCCCCTGACTCTGTGTAGTACGGTTTATACACATCGATTCATATGTCCTTCCGTAGTACATATACCTGTCGTACTCGTTGCTGATACTCGCAGAGTGAAAGTTGTACGTAGCAGGAATGGAGTATTCTCCGACTGCTCGAATACCGCAATGCAACTATTGCCACTTTTGTACCGAAATAGGATTCAGGAAGAAAAAAAAAGTAGCGTACGTGTGATCACGGTTCATTTGCATAGCTTCGTGACACGTAGAAAAGTATCGTAAAAAAGTATTGTGCGTTACACAATCTTCCTGTCTAAATACTCGATCGGATAGATGAATAAGATTCATTACAGTGTAAAGGCCTTTCAACCTTGTATAATACTCGATTCTTCAGTTACTCCCATCTCTTCCTCATACATTCCGGTTATTCCCATTATACATTCCCCAAGTGCTTGAAACATTTTTCCATTCAATTAGGTTTTCGTACTCCCGGTACTTTAAGCCTTATTATTATTATCAACATTATTATTATTATCGTGGCTCTTTCAATTGTTTCACTGTGTGCCCCTGTCGGATATTCTCTGCTGATTACCAACGGCCAGTGTGGATCCCTCATGACAAGAATCTGCGTCGGTTGTCGATCCGTAAATGCTCGAACGAGTGACGCGGAACTCCGAAACGCACTATACGCATCCCGAATTTATAACGAGACCGGGGGGGGGGGGGGGGGTGGAATTTTTTGAATGATTCATGACGTCGCTTTTGCATGCACAACGCGATGGTATACACCGTGGATGATACGATACCGGCAATAATGCATACCGCATCCGTGAGCATTGCGTTCTGTCAGGGTTCGCGGATGAAACCAATTATACCGTTTTCCCCCAAGTATTCCTGAAGGATGTCACCCTTGATCACGCAATTAACGAAAAATTCTGCCTCGTTTCCACCCTATCTCTCTCTCTCAGCAACAGAAGAGCAGGAATCTTCGTCGAGGCTCAAGGGTTAGGACCAAAGAATCCTCTCGATCGTTCGTTCACTCACTCAAACTCATTTTCACCCCTGCCCCCATCCACCCCCTTCTGTCTCCCAATTTTGCGCGCAGCTCTCGCATTCCCCCCGTTATCTCGTTGGGTCTCTGGTTTCCTCAGGACGCGCGCTCACTCGAGAGCACTCACCTGGATATCGAAAACAATTTCAATTTGAAAAGTTTAAATACCCTCGGACGACCGTGCTCCGGTTTTCATGGAGGGAGGGGGAGGGGGAGAGAGTGACGGGGATGCGGGCGAGCTGGGATGCCTGATGCTGAAGAGAAAGACCGCAAACCGGATACTGGAACTGATGGGGACGAGGGTGAAGATAGCGACGGGATTGAGGCTGAAGGACGGAGGAGAGGGTTGTGGAAAGACGCGGGTGAACGAGGGAGTTCAGAAGGTGAAGAGGGCTCGAACTTTGAGAAAGGTATTTCGAATTTCCCTTTAATTTGAAAATATAAGAGACGATATATCCTCTACTATCGCGGCTAACTCAACCGCGGTATCAAAACTCCTTGGACTTCTCAAAGGCCGCTTTTCATAGCGCTATACATACAACGTCGTCGTCGTCTCTCTCTCTCTCTCTCTCTCCCTCCCCCTCTCTCTCTCTCTCTCTCTCTCACTCTCTCTCTCTCTCTCTCTCTCTCTCTCTCTCTCTCTCTCTCTCTCTCTCTCTCTCTCTCTCTCTCTCTCTCTCTCTCGTCCCTATCATGCTTCTTTAAACTATCGCATCTTTTTCTCCAGCCTCGAAACTTTCGCTCATAACCACACAAAAATAATTCTCACTGTCGGTCGTTGACGCAACATATCTCACCTTTATCTTTCTGCGATAATTATCCGCGCGCAGTACCATAATTTTCTCCATCTCGTGATAAGCATAAGATGGGGGAGGTGGAAGGGAGTTGCGTAACGACGAATATAAACGATTATCATCGGGCTTTTGGAATTCCGATAGCGGAAAGTTTTCCCTCCCGTCAACCGCACCGTCGGTATTTACGAGTTAAAAACAAAAACAACAAAAAAATTACGATATTGAAGTACGAGGAGCGAATTTTTATTCCACCTCGTTGGCTGGATATGGAACAGTTAATTTAACGTAATATACCCGATATATCGGAGAGTCTATTTTTTCGCACGCCATATAGGGAAGCAAAAAAGCGTAATTGGTGTTTGTACGGTGTACGGTGTACGGTGAGAGAGGGAGAGAGAGAGTGGGAAAGAGAGAAAGAAAAAAAAAAAACTTGTCGAGAACGAGGCAAGAGATTGTCGGGTTGAAAATTTATTGATACAAAAAAATTGGTTAGATGAACGAGATGCTGGAGAGAGCAAGAGCGTCGGAGATAGGGGTAGTTGAATGAAGGTAAAAAATTAACACGCAGCCAAATCGCTCGAACCTCGACACGATGTGCTGGATGGTGCGATCGGCGTCCACGTTTAATTAACTTTACGTAACTCGCGATTTTGCCCGCGTTTTCCTCATCTTTCTCACTCTCTCTTTCTCTTCCATTTTCGTTCTATATACATCTCATCGCTGTAAAGAACGTTTCCGCCAACCATCTACCCTTTCCCTGCCAACTCTCTCTCTCTCTCTCTCTCTATCTATCTCTCTCTCTCTCTCTCTCTCTCTCGCTCTCTCTCTCTCTCTCTCTCTCTCTCTTTCTCTCTCTGTCTCTCGACTATCCAGTAGTTTTATACTCTCGCGCTACCTCGTCGTCGTCGTAGTAGTAGTCCACTGAAAATAATTGCCGCGCGTAATTACCGAGTTTCCCGGCTCTATATTTCTCTCCATGGCGTGTTCTTCCCTACGTTTAAACGCCCCTCTGGGATTTCTCGCGTTTTCCATGCTTTTAGTTCCATTCTGTGCACTTTCCGTGAGATGACGCTCAAAAAAAAAAAAATTAAAAAAAAATTGTCCTCTATCAAAGTCTGACGAGGAAGCACTTTCCCGATCGACCACTCTCATTTGTAATTTATCGTTCCGGGTAGCTTAATCGAATTTCATCGTCGCGAAATCAGAATGATTTGTCGTAACGATTGTATACCCGGTTAAAATCAATGGTTTTCGTTTTCGTCGTCACATTTTTAATTGCATTATTTTTATCGGAGTCTGATTAAATGTGCATTGAGTCAATGCAACTATAAATGCCAAGTTTTCCATGTCTGTTCAATGTTAAGAAATATTTTAAGCAAAATTAACATTCAGTTTTTATTATCAAATTATATTTAATTGGGACCAACTGAAATTTCGTGATAATTTTAACACTAAAGATTTATTGAAAATTCAATAAACTCTTTTGCATCAATTCGTTTTCTCATGTCGAACATGATCAAAACGATTTTGTTGAATTAATCAAAAGACATGAAATAACGGATGAATCAAAAACCGAATTAATGTCTAAACGATAACCTTATTGAGTCGCTAAGTATATTTTTAATAATTACATTTCCGAGTGAATCTGTTTAGGTACTAGATTTGCTTTTTCGAACTTAAAAGGTATATCTCACTCCGATAAAAAATCGCGGAGTACCGAGCTTTTTTTTTTGCTCTTCAAATGCCACACGATTGAAAGGGAATGCGCATAGGAATTTCACACTCGACGAGGAAACTTTCTCGTACACGTCTCGTTAGGGAATACGGTAGTCTTTTTTTTTAGAGCTCTATTCGGGCCGAGAGTGCAAACGAGTCGTTAGGGTTGGTTAGAGCTCGAAGAGAGGAATGAAGTGGCGGTGAGAATGAAAGGGAAGCGAGGATATGTAAGAGACGTTTGATCGACTCGCGAAGAGTCCATGCGACCGCGCGCAATCGGCAAGTGAATGGGCGATAGCGGGGGAGGATGGTGTACAGTCGTAAAGAGGAAGCTCGAGAAATGGATGAAAAGCGACTATATGGATATGGAAGCGATGGAAGGAATAACGAACGAGAGAGAGAGAGATAGAGAGAGAGAGAGGAAAAGAGCCCGCAGGTTTTTCTTTTTTTTTTTTTTTCGACGGATGATATCAAGCCAGCCGTCCTCGTACTTCGACACGATCCGGGGGACTCCGTTGTCGAGGGTAATGAAATTCTTCCGCTCCGTCACCTTCACGGACTATTCACGCTCTTTCTTTCGTACTCGTACTCGCGCGTATCTCTTTCGGGTTCTCTTTCTTCCGCGAGACTTCTCTCGTATCAATTCTCAAACCACACCCCTTTGAGCCCCTATATGGTAAGAGAAATCGCGGGACGGAGGAAAGCGACTCTCTCGTCAAATTTTCTCTCCTATCGATTCCATGCGCCATGAGTAGACGGAAAATACGTGATACGATGGCGCATCGCGACGGAGGAATAAGAAGGATGACTCGAGAGTGGAAAATAACTCGGTGTTGGGTGATTTAAAAAAAAAATACTTCCCCGAAAGATGAATATATTTTGCTATTGCAATATCCATCGCAATTTGCGATCGAATCCGTTGAACTGCCGCAATTTTCATTAGTCAATAACTTTTCCAACGATAATTACTTTTCGCAATTATTTCATTGTTCTGAAAAATTGAAATTCACCGAAACCGAAAAATTCAATCAAACATACTATTAATATTCCCAATTGAATGACACATTTTTTGTCTGTTTTTTTTTTGGTTGGGTGATCGATCTGTCACGGTGACCCGAGCAGACAGTTAATTTCTGACGTATACATCAGATATATGTATATGTTTCCCTCGTCATCAACCCTCCAACGTGTGGGGCTATACAGACCACGAGATAAATCGATTTTCAGTGCTGGTATATATATGAGCCGTTTGGTGTGCTCTGCCCGTGATGAGGAGATGAGGAAGAGAGTGAGAGAACGAGGATAACGTCCATCCTAACGGCCCGTTCTTGCAGGATACCCTACATGCACGCAGCCACATATATATACAGACCTACATGGGCTAACGTAATACGTATTACCCTCTGGTATGGAGTCCGGGCCTTTTCGAAGATCGCGATTTAAGTGGGATGGACCTTAATTAACCCGGCTTTAGAGGGGGTTTAGCCCGTTATCTCGATCTTTCGATGGCAGAGGGGGGAAAATAGAGTACCCATACAGAATCCGTATGTAGAAGGGACCGGAATTCTCGTTCGATGTATATCCCCCGTCAGATGGATATAGCATACTCTCGAGGGGTGATAGATTAGAGTTTACAAGTAACGTCAACGCGCTCACTTTCATTCTCCATCACATTTCTCGCTACATCATGACGACACACGAGTATCCATAAATATACACGAGAAACATTATAAAAATATATATGTATGTAAGCCGGTTTTGTTTATTCACGTAGATGAAATACTTTAATATAAATAAATAAGATATTAGGGTGTGTCGGAAATGGACTTAATTTTTTTTTATCTTTTTTAAGTATTGATTTTTGATTCGAATATAAACAACCAATTCCAAAAATTGGTAAAACATACAAAATGTCTCAAAAAACCATGTTTATTTTGAGAAATTTTGTATGTTTTACCGATTTTTGGAATTGTTTATTTATATTCGAATCAACAATCAGTACTTGTAGCAATTCATTTTGGACTCATTGATAACTTTTGGAGCCTTTGTAAACTTGAAAAAGTGGCTATTGTGGTCGAAAAGTGGCGTAAAAAAATTGGAACAAGGTAAGTCGAAAAACGACCTATCATCGTTTGGGGGATGAGTCATGCTTTCAAATAAGCCAATAAACACGGACATCGCTAATTTTTGGGTTGCCTGACATCATTATGAACGAAAAACAATATTTTTTACGTGTTAATTAGATGGGAAACCTAAATCCTCGTTGAGCGACCTCTAAACTTCAAGCTACAGCGCCCTCCTTGAACGAGGACCTCTTTAATGTCAAAACCTAAAATTTTGAGTGGTAGGAGCGAAGAAAAAAAAGTCCATTTTCGACACACCCTACATGAGATATAGAATATATTTTTGTGAAATTGAAATTTTTTTTTTTCGTTTTTTGACGTTTTCATATCGAATTCTTGAGCTCCCGGAAAAAATGTATCAATTTTTGCCCACGTTTTCGAAAACCTGTGAAAATACCGAAATTTCAAATCCCCATTATTTTGCTCCCGATTGCCGGAAATGGGCTTATCAAGGGTGTTTTAAAAAGCCCTTGAGTGGACTTAGAGAGCACCGATTGATTCATCCCGAGATCTCAATTTTTTGTACCGAAAAGAATCAGCAATTCTACACTCAAAGGGTATGGAAAAATTGGGAAAAATCGATGGTCTGACTTTGAAAATTTGTAAAAAATGGAAAAAAAAAATCGTAGCTTGGTGAACCCAGCGACGTTTTGAAGCCTCAACGATTACGCAGAGAATGAGCACCAAGTGCAGTTCTCGACTTAATCGGGAAGCAGAGTTACAGCGATTTTAGTGGAGTGACGAATTTTCGGCCGAAAAAGAAAACAAAAAAAATGAATTTTTATTTTGCACCGCAAATGCACCCCTGCACTTGCGATGCCCATACGAGAGTTCCTTGATTCTTCTATACACGGCGGCAAGATCTTTATATAATACACGGATTTATATGTGTATGTGTACGTTTCTTGATACCCTGGAAATACATTGTAGCGTAAGGGTGCGCATCAGAGAGGGTGTATAACGAGAGAAAAAGTTGCATAGGAAAAATATAAACTTGAGCAAAATTTCTGGCCTGTGGCGAATACGAGACTCCGGGGAAGCGAAAATGTGAAGGTAAAAAAAAATGTGCGTTAAGACGAATGGAACCCTTGAGGATGTTATAAGTTTGCGACGCGTCATAAGGATACTCTCGTTTTTCTTCAAAAACATAATATAGAACGCTTTTTTTTTCATTTACTCAACGACGATGGTTTTTCTGCTTCGTAACGAGGCAATTAAAAATGGAAATGACAACTTTGGATGGGACGAAATAAATAGAAAGTTTAATGTGACAAAGTTGAACTGACGAAAAACGTGATACAAGAATAATCCAATTAAAAAGGCCGCGATAAGCAAATAACGCTAAGCTCTTGAGGTACTTTTTAAGGACGATTCGCTCTTTGTATACGACGAAGGAATAGGAATTGTTTCTCGAATTCGCCAAATTTCTCTCGTCGACGAAGCGAAAAGTATATAAAGGGGGTTAAAGGAAGAAGAGAATCTTCAAGTTTCGTCGACGAGCAGCAGAGTTTCCCCGATGGTAAAAGGCTACGGGTATGGCGAGAACGAAAATGCTGACGCTGGTAGCTTTTCGCTCGGAACGTCTGCCGAATTCTAATGCCACGAAGCGAAATAGACAGATGAGAAGAAGAAGAGCCGGATAGAGCGCCGCGGGGAGGAGAAGGAGGAGGAGGAGGAGGAAGAGGGATCACCCTTTCGCCATACCCTTTTTTTTTCTTCTCGTTCACCGAGAGGGTCCATTAGACGTTAGTCGCAGGGAAAACCAACGAGGAAAAATGTAACAGCTTCTCGGAAAATTCAGTCGCACCATCGTAACGCGCTCAATATATGTATATATATATAGCATTGGGACGCGCGTAAAAATGGGAGGAGGGATGAGAGACGAGGGAATAGTGAAAACGAGCTGGAAGAAGAACGCGAGCACGAAGGGATGAGAAGCTGCGAATGGACGGGAAGAAGACGAAGAAGGGGTGAAACAAAATGACTGCGGGATAAGAAAGAATGGGAAAGCGGAGTGTATTAATTTCCATAATTCATAAATATATGCATATATATATATATATACATAGATGTATACATGCATAGAGAAAAGAGCAATTTTTCTCGGCTGGACCGCGACGACGAAGATAGAAAGGTCTGCGAGAAAAGCGACCGGTAGATGAGCAAAATTAAAAATTAAAAAAAAAAAATTAAAAGAGTCGAGGGAGAAGAGGATTGAATAAAAATTAGAGAATTTTTCGTTAAAGACGATGCGAAGGAGCACGAAATATCACAAGTGATTAACATTCTTGGATAATTGCGAGTAACGGGATGACGAGACGCAAATAATTCGAGTGTAAATAATGTTCGAAATTTGTAACGTTTAATTATGTAAATTTTGTGCATCAGATGATGAGAAAATTTTTGATACAAAATAATTTCGAGCCAATTTTTCGCAAATGGGAAAGCAACGCAAAGGAATCATGAATACTCGAAGAGAAAAATTGCATAATTTCAGCGTAACGCGTTAAATTCGTTCGGGATAAACTTACTTTATATTTGGCTGTGAAATTCTTTAGGAGAATTATGAACACTTCAAAAGTCCGAAAGATGCATGCACAGTGTACGACATTACGAACTGGAAGGTGTACGAGAAGTGAAACGTCCGAAATAACGAACGAGAACTATATATATTGGTAACGCGCAGGACGACGTCGAGGGAAGAGAACCGCGATTCTCCCATTTTCCACGATTTTAAAGTACCCTCGGGGCACACCGTGCCACCCCTTGTGCCAGCTCTTCCTTCACTTCCGGCGCTTCTATAATATACACTGCCTCGACACTCCTACACGATGCCCAGAGGTTAGCGCGGCTGGTATTTACGCCATCGTTGATTCGGATGCGCCGACAGGGAAAGACGCGGCTCGTTAGACTCAACTCTCAAGACCGGTCACGACTCTCATCCGTGAAGCTCTTAATTTTTTACCCTTTATTCTTCTCTCTTAAAGATAGCTCTGACGTTAAAGTGGCTTGAAACGTGTTACTTCCCTTTTAAATATTTATATATAAATATATATATATATATTCAAATTTTCGTCTTCACGGACCGATTAGCGAAATTTCGCGTTTTCGTTCATTACAAATATTTGATTCAGCTATTACAACAATTATTTACGAATATTTGGATAATCTGTGAATTGATAAAAAAAAAAAAAGATTATTGTATTATTTGTTTTCGGCATTACGTCGCTACTGGAATGTTTGTTTACTCTGGTGAGTTTTTTTTCGTCAATATTCGACGCAAATCTAGTTTCTCCAAATGAGCTGGTTCAATAGAAGAATATTAAAGAATTTCCGTTTAATTTTAGTTTTCAGACAAACTTTAAGGATGTATCGGACGTATCTTCCCAACCAAAAGTGACTTTCGTCGACAATATTGCATACTTTATGATAAGATAAAAATCGGAAAAAATTCAACCACAATAAAGACGATAAGAAGATTAATTTTGAATAATAATAATGCCGAAAATGATAAATCGAGGAGAAAATGTTTATAGAACTGTCCAACTGGAGGCACGACGATATACAGAAGGTAAGTTAACGGTGAAAGAAAAAATTCGTCGTGAGATTGTCGCTCGGAGGGTATATGACACTATATGAATGATACGAGGATGGTGGTTTTGCCTCCGTGAGAACGTTGGATCGAGGGGACATGGGAGACGCACTAACCGTGGAAAATGAACTCGATTACCAGTAAAATTTCATCTCGGATTTTCTCTCGCACTACGTGACCAATCTACATGTATATCTATATGCCTCAACTGTTCCTGTTGCTCGTACCTATATTCTTTCTGGCGTTGTCTCTTCCGACGCTTTTTTTTTTCATATTCCTTTCCTGGCCGCAGAATTTCGTTCGGTTTTGCTCTTCTCTCTCCGTCTATAACGTCATCGTCCTCGCCTGAGCCTGATTCCCTGAACTTCTCACCAACTTTCCCAACCCCTTCTTACCAACCTTCCGCTTTCCACCCTCAACTATCCCGACCACCAGTTTAGTCGTCCGTTATCTACGTCGAGGTATAACCCGCGGCATCGAGACGTATAGGAATAGGTATAAAGTGAACGAGGGATTGCGGATAAGGGTAGATTCGCGAGAGGTAGACGATATTAGCCCGATTATATCCCTCGGATCCACAATTTTCTGAATCAGCCGGCATCACGTGCGCCATTAGTCCGGAGTTCATGGTTTTTCCATTCTCTTTTTCTCTTCATCCGCACCTTTTTCCATTTAATTCAACGATTTTCACCCGACTCTCTCTCTTTCTCTCTCTCTCTCTCTCTCTCTCTTTACGCGCTCGTCACTTTTTTTTTCGATCACTACCAGCTTCCTCATAATTTCTCACATTTTTCTCCAATCCCAATTTTCCTGTGCGCGATCGTAACGTTTTCTGAGCAAAACGCGAGTCAAAGAGGATTAATATCGAGAACGGACGAGTATTTCCCAGACGTCGACCCACCCTCTCGTTCGAATGAATATCGAGGCTTATACATGGCTATTAACCCTCTGCCACGAGCAGGAAGAGCCACTTGCGCGTGCACAGAGTATGTATATAAATTCGCTTTTCGTGTGCTTTTCCTTTTGCCGCTTTTAGGATAGTCGCGAGAGGAAAATATCGGCTGAAGGGGAGAGGAAAGTGAGCCAGAGTATACAGTTGCAAGGATGAAGAAAATAGGGGGTTGCAGGTTGGTGCGGTGGTGCTTTTCGCCACGGCATCGCTAATGTGCCTCGAAGACGCGGCGTGTACTGGCATATTAAACGCTCGTGAACGCTAAATCGTGATGCAAGAGGATGTGAAAGAGAGAGAGAGAGAGAGAGAGAGAGAGAGAGAGAGAGCGAGGGACTCGTGGCTGCGGTTTTCAGAGGTTGTCGCCTAACACACCAGCATCGTAGCTAACCACCCATATCGCTCGTTCCACATCCTCATACCACCTATATATATATATATATATACAGTATATACCTTTCACGCTAATGCATGCGACACAGCATCCCTCGCAGGTTTTCTTGCGCGACCATCCCCCTTGTACGATATCGGGAGATAGATAAGAAAATAAGGGAACACCTCGGAGAGAGAGGGAATAAATAAGAAATGATTATACTCACGAAGAACGAGGAGAAAGAAAGAGAGAGAGAGAGAGAGAGAGAGAGAGAGAGGTCGAAGCAGATGGCACTTAACGTACTCAATGTGCAGTAAAAAGAATCGCAAAACTGAGTTATATGTATAACGTACGATTCGTGAAAATTTGATTGAAAAATTGTTTCTAAAAAAAAAAATAATATCGAAACATCGAAATAATGTGATTTTTCGTCTTTATTTATTGGGCCAATTTTATTGAATATTTTATATGCGTATCAAAAGAACTTTTGAGCTACCTGTAGTGGCCAAAAGAAAAGAAAATAACCGTTGCATCCTATCAGCTGTGTATATATATATATATATAATATATGTGAAAAGTCACAGGGTCCAGTACTAAAAGTTTCGTACTTTCGAAAGGGTTACGAAACCTGCAGCGCTAAAACAAAAGGAACGATTTCTCGTTTGGCGGAACAACCGGAGACGATGGAATAAACGAGTTATAGAAATTTCACGAGATAGCAAAGGGGGAAGAGAAGCTGCGGATGGTGAATTCGGAAGGAAGTTTCGAAGCCACAAGGGCAAGGAGGAGAATGGGCAACGACGGGGTGTGGAATGAAGAGAATAAGACAAAGAATAAAACTGCAGGATATAGATATATGATGGTGTTCCGTTTATACATTTATATGTACAGTTAGATAGAAAGTGGAATCCGCTATAGGGATGGAATGAAAAGACAAAGAGGAATTGAAGTGAAAAGGGAATAAGATATAAAGGAAGAAGGACAGCAGGAGTCTTGGTGAGACCAACGAATTCACGTTGGCGGGTAAGAACGGTAATTAAATCACGGAGAAATCCCGCGGAATAATTAATTGGGGGAGCTCCTAAAGTATACGGTGCGCGTTCGCGGACGCGTAACGTCGTTAGTCGCACGGGCGGGGGGGTCTTGAAAGCGAGGAAAGAGGAGCAAGAAGCTTCGTTAAAGCTAGGCTTATAGCTGCACCGAGAATTCACCAACGACGAATCGTTTTTCGATCGTGCGTGACGTATGAGATTGCGATAGAAACAATATTTAGGCGCCTTCGAGTCGCGAAGTAACATTTTATCAATCGAAAAAGTGCATAGTCAGACTGACTTCTCGAAGAAATGAAATTTTGATACTTTAATGCAATTGAGAAAAAAAAAAAAAACGATATTTCTAGGGAGTAGATGATTTGCCAGAGTCAAACGCTGTTGGATGTTAGATGATCTTCCATTTACTCATTGGCTAATAAACCTCAAAACTTAAAAAGGTCCATAACACGTTTCCTCGATTCAAATAATAAAAGGTAAAACCCTTCGCCCTTGGGAGGGTCAAGAACTGATCGCTTTACCGGAGTTTCATTTCAGACTCACAGTTCACCTTTAATCACATACGAGCGTATTATAATACCCGGGGAAATTTTCGTGGCTAGACGGAAACACAATATTGAAGCGAGCTGTGCAATTCTAACTTTTACCTGGCGCTATACGATGCATCCCAATTCAACAGAGAACATCTCAAACCGACTCTCGGCTGCAACGAGTTGCCGAGCTATATCGGACTGTCCGAATCTCGCCGTTGCCTCGTTCACACACACGCACACATACATATCGTATAAGCAGCACGAATATGCATATATGACTATGCACAATATATATAAACCTCTATGTGTATGGCTATGTATTTGCGCGCGGACGCACGCGTCAGCGAGATTTGTGCGGCTAGCCGAATGCGAAACGTTGCGGTTTGTGCAATGTATTTCCCCTCTTCGCGCCGCCCGCTAACCCCGCCTGGGCTCACTTTCGCATCGCCTGACTCTTGCATGGACGAAAAGGCACTGGCATTATTTGGCTCTACGCTGTGTGTAAACCTCTCCTCCGCGACAATCCATCCGCGCTAACCAACACGACCGACCAGAAGCTCGGAGCACTGACAAGGTTGCCAGGCCCACCAACGACCTCAACTCTGCTTTCCAACCCTCTCGCTCTCTCTCTCTCTCTTTTATTTCGCCATCCTCTTTTAAAAAACAATGAAAACGGGCCAGAACGAAGAGGAACATTTGGGAATCACTCTGAATACCAACTCTTAGTGGCTTTTGAGTGTACAATTCCCGGCAAAATAGCAAGTGAGCGAGAGAGAAGCGTCTCTACCTATATCGAGAAAGTTTTATGTCGTCATTAATCCAATTAAGTTAATTAATCCAATTAATTCAATTAATCCCCTTAGAGCACTGGATTTAAAAAAAATTGTTTCTGCATGAAGAACGTTAATGGTTAAGTGACGAGAGATTATATTGAAATAAAAATGTTAGGTTTCATTGGTGAGAAAGAACACGCTTTCGGGTCAATAATTTGCAATGCATATTTTCATTGGGTCGATCGGATTCAAACTATGGTTAGCCAATGATTATGCAAAGAACCGAAACTCCAAAATTTTTTAACTAACGGGCATGGAAAGCCTTCATCAATGACCAATCTCGAAGATCGGATATTTCACGAGAAAAAGGAAATGACTTATAAAATACTCGTCTCTAATGTATATACCCTATTGGACGCTCGAGTATATGCAAGGATATAAATAGAGGTCCTCAAAAATATTTCGTCTATCTATCGGTTCGTGGATTGGGTAATGGGCGATCGAGGATTCCCCGGAGAACGAACACCCCTTACCGACATAAATGCATTCATGCATTTATCGATATATACCACGTATGCGAATTCTACCGAACAAAGGGATGTAACCCTTACGATTTTATGGGTGAAGTTACGTGAAATAAGCCTTTTTGTTTAGCAAATCGATACATGTGTATAATATATATGTATGGGCGATCGACTCTTGGTTTCACACACTGTCACACTCTCCCGGTCCGTTTCCCGCGTTCGAATCCCAATGGGGATCCCAGAGAGAGGTTATGGAGTGACCGGTATGTAAAGACAAACGGGCCAACTGTACGTGACGGCGGCATGAGAGAGAAAAAGGAAGAGAGAGAGAGAAAGAGATTGCATACTGTGTGCACTTCGATCGGTAGCACAACTCGGGAATCCCGTAGAATGGAGAACGCGCGCGTGGTGTTACAGTCAGCCATTGCCAACAGTTGCCAGTTGCTGATTCGATGCAACGGCAACAACGAAATTCGACTCGTATATGTCCCTAGCTGATGGTGACCGTTGAAGCTCAACAATCCCCTCACCTCTCTCTCTCTCTCTCTCTCTCTCTCTCTCTGTCTGCTGGTGCTGCGATACGTTGAACGGAATCACGAAAACGCGGACTACTGACTTGTTCATACGTTACGTGCGTATACAGAGTTACATATATGAGAATGAGCGAGGGAGAGAGAAAGAGAGAGAGAGAGTCAGAATGAAAGCGGAAGCGAGGTGCAGTTGGGAAAAGAGCCCCCGAGTGTACCAGTGGGATTGATGATGACACAGGGATGACGAGTCGCAGGTCGAGCCGATCTCACTCGACTATTTATGATGACGCATTGCGACGACTATCTCACCACTCTTGCCTCATAAAAACTAACGATCAGTTCGAAAAACGTCTGACTGATGATGTTATTTTTTTTTTCCCCTGTTCACCACATCTATCGTTATTGCCCTATCCTCTGTGTGGTTCTCCTCTCGTTCCGAATGTTACTGACCTCCACAATCCTCGGAGAGATAAGATTTATTTTCGTATTTTCTCGCCTCATTTCGAATTCGAGAGCGCGACTGAGCAATAGAGAAGTCACAGCTCGTTTTGTCTTTTTTTTTTCACGATGTGGGCAATGAGGTAGGGTCAATGATCGGTCGGTCAGGAATCCATTTAAAATTCACTACGTTAATGGTAGTTTCTCGACATTCCCTGGCCTTCGTATTGCGAGCTCTATGGTTTTAAACCAAATAAATTTAGGAAGTGATTTAATCAACACAAAAAAAAAATCAGATTGCTTACTTTGATGTCGAGCCAACTTCGTTATCACTGTATAAGATTCTTTTGTCTTGTTCAGGAACTTCAAATATGGATGCTGAATCATTTTCTATATGATGGTTGACCTAATTTCGTCTCGGCACCGTTAACGTCGTCAATCTTAAGGGCATGGATGATCGTCGAGAGTGGTGGATCGATTTTCACGAGCAAAGAAAAAAAAGTTCTAGTTTCGAGTTTCCACGTTTTCTCTCTCTCTCTCTGTCTCTCTTCTTCTTCTTCCTCATGCTCTCACAACGCTTCGCAGAGAGGCCAGGCATTTTAACCGTATAAAGTCGTATAGCAAGCCAGCTAGCGCGCATATAGGGAGCCGACAGAGAGAGCTTCGAGCTCTCTTTGCCAGGGGCTTGACGAAGCTCGTTGCTTTAATTGCCCCGTCGGGCTCTGGCTGTATCGTAGTATACGTGGAAGCAGTACTCGTGTAGGTAACTGGTAGAGCTCTAGGTGGGTGTCCAATTACGTGGGGACCAAGTGCGAACGAGGAGAGAAAGGAATAACGCTCTATATATATATATATATATACTATAGCCCCCATACCTCTACGTTGATATATATATATATATATATATATGCACTTTCCAGCTGACTCCTCGTCGTGCCTAAACGCATTTCGATAAATAATTATCGATTAAATGTCCTCCTCGTCTACTCCATTTGGCCTCGTTTTCGTTGGCTCTCCAGTTCGCTCATTCTATCCGATAAATTCCAACTACCGGAGAGAAGCGATTAGATTTCTTTCGTTATCCCCTCTCGTCCAACATTTCCCTTTTTATTTGTAACTTTCATTCCACGCTTATACAGCATGTAACTTTTCCCAAAACGTGGAAATTATTCAGCCTCTCATTGTTGGCTTTTAAAACGTCATCATGATCCCCCTACAGATATTCCTAGTTTTTTAAGCGCACTCATCCGTATCTCGTCGTATGTATTTTTGATATTGACGGTATTAACATGAAAGGATATATACTACATAATATCCATTCGAGAGATTGTCATGTTTCTAAGGCGGATGTGTGTTCCTGCACATCGCCAGAGCAGGGAGTACAGAAATCTATCACCGGGCGACTTTTGCGGAAAAGACATGAACGGAAATAACGAGAAATGACACACGAGAGAGAGAGAGAGAGAGAGAGAGAGAGAGAGAGAGAGAGAGAGAGAGAGAGAGAGAGAAAACAGAAGGTAGACGGTAAGATAGACGGTATGGAGACTGTACGGTTTTAGATACAGGGTATACAAGGTACGGCAAAAGACGAACTTGGCGTTAACTTTCGAGCAAACTTCCCGGTTACGAGACTCGCGAGTACTCTGCAGCCGCTTCGGAGTTGCCGGTTTCCATGCGCTATCTATCCAGACATATATACACACACATAAACATCCATAAGACGTGCAAAGTCGTGCATCTCAGACTGTATGGGTTTCTCCAACGCTCTGCCAAAGTCTTGCTCACTCCACGATCTGCCCTACACCCAATTCGAGCAAGACTTCGCGTGTCTATATCTCCGTTAACAGCCTCGGCAGGTGCTTCGATCCTTTGCAAGACCGAAGCAGTTTCTACCACACGGCACGCATTATATACACATATATCCTCTGCGCCGTGTAGCAAAATAGAGGGAGTATCCGAATCGGGCAACTGGTTTCATGATATTGGCTCGGGAAATATACGACACACACGACACAGGGCGAGAGTTCTCGTAAATTTTCTTTTAAGAGAGCTGCGACTCAAATCCTAGAGTTCACGATACCTCGAAAATCTTCATTCGTCGTTAGAACGATACGCAGTTACATATCGGGATCCAGGACCATATACATCTTGCGGAATTTTGCGAAAGATGTATTTGACCAATTTAATCAAGGAACAATCAGAATTTCA
This sequence comes from Rhorus exstirpatorius, assembly GCA_963564615.1. Classification (NCBI taxonomy): domain Eukaryota; kingdom Metazoa; phylum Arthropoda; class Insecta; order Hymenoptera; family Ichneumonidae; genus Rhorus; species Rhorus exstirpatorius. Next base: position 13,535,102 of record OY751316.1, on the reverse strand, counting down.
CAGAAATAAAGAATTCTCGGAACAATCGAACTTTGTTCTGGTCGGCAAAGGCTCATTTTGTTCTTTCTAATTAGGATTATTGACTTTGCATTGAGATATAGGCATGAGCGATACTTTCTAAAGATCGTGCGAACTTGCGTATGATGTAAACGCGATCTTTCTTCGAGAATGGACGATATGAAGCTTCAACAAAAATAAGAGAAGAGACTCCTCGATCAAATCGGCGAGAACGAGTTGACAGGAAGATTCTTTGAAGTTTTTTCGTGCTTGCACGTATCGATTAAGCTTTTTCGAAGTTTGAGGACAAGAGACGCACCAAGAAAAAAGAAAGGATTAACAAGAGAGAACAAGATGATGACGAAAGACTGCATGGAAAAAAATAGTGTTCTTGTATTTATATCTGGACACAAGTAAAATTATTGTTGTCGGAATAACACCAATATCAGTTGAAATAACACTAATTCTCTGTTAAAATTACTCCACATAAAGTGAAATTTATTTTCTTTTTTTTTTTTTTTTAATAAATGCAATGTAGTAAACTGCACACACTTTTATGTAGTGGCAACAGCTGACGTATGTACGTTTTACAATCGCAAGAGTAATTCTAAACTTTACATGTTATATAGTAAATATAAGTCTAGTCGAAAAGTTACCGCGACTTTGTTCACCGATAATTGTAACACAAAAAACTTGTAAAATCCAGGGCCAGTAGTTTGAACCACATATTATGTGTTTGCGCAAGCGCAGTGAGACTTGCGGTTACTACCGCAGTCGTAGATATTACATGTGAGAGCGGTCGTATCAAGAACACATGGGTCTTGCGCATATCAAAATCAATTTTGTAATTTATTCCAATACCGACATGGTTATACTAAATAAAGGGTGAAAGACGGAATCACTGCCACCATCCCTTGAGTAGCTCCCAACATTCAACTGATCAAGTGATCTCTGGCATGTCAAATACATGATATGAACTATGAAAATTCATAAGCAGTTGATAGCGTAGTGGGTATAGCGTGTTAGGTAGATAGGTAGAATAGGCAGTTAGGTCGTAGGTTCGAGATCCTGTCGAGGAGAATAAAGTCCTATCAAGTAATCCGTGCAGAATTTTTTCTTTTCCAGTGTAACCCTTCCATGACTTATAACAACGACAATATATGCGTATGAAACCATTTTTCAAGTGATAAATTTCGTTTTTGTTTAGATTTTCAATTTTGTTTAGTATTTTCAATTGCATGCAGTGAAAGCGACTATTTCCATCACGGTAAATTTTACAATGTGATGTTGGCTTTACTACACAAAAAAAAAGTATATTTCACGTCCGTGTTAGATGTAATTTCTACAACTGGGCGAAATGTAATATCTACAACTGTCTCACTAGTAAATTTTACTACAATACAATTATCACAATAAAACAGTAAATTTAACTGCACAGAAGTGCTGTCCATATATAATTATACGCGTTTGGAATAAAATTTACCGGTTTTGGTGTATATTTTACTTTTTTTTCCGTGTGATTGTGAGCTAGACTCTTCATCGTTTTCTCGTTCGTGTACACGGAAAGAATTTTTTATTAATTTTTACTGTGAAAAATTTTAACGTGGGGACAAGTGTACCAAATAGTATAAAACGTTTATATTTAGGTAAAATTTACTGATTTTTTCAGTAAAAATTCTTGAAAACAATTGAAATTTACGTCACCCGACAGTAAATTCTGACTCATTTCCATGAAAATTTACCTTTTATTTCCTAAATTTTGGAAAATTATGGGTTTGTCCGCCCGTTACTGTGATTTCACAGTAAAAATTAAAAAAAAATTCTTTCCGTGCAGTTGCCTAATATCTTTTTTCAATCGGATCCCTTTCTCAGTCGCTTCCCATATTCCCCAAACGTGTACTCTCTTTCGGAATCTTGTGCTATGTCCTCTGATTCTTTTTTTTCAACCCCGGAAACTTTATTCGCCTACTGTCTTCGATTACAATGAAGATCCGTTTTCCCAAAGTCCACTATTATTTTTTTTTCTCTTCCCTGAATCCCTTGATATGACGAAGAGCTGTACAAATTCTGCTAACGACATTGCTAGACAGGTTTTAGTTTTCCACTGCGAAAATATGCATATATATGGGGAGAGGGGGGGGAGGCTAGCACGAATGCATAAATATTTTAATGCCAAGTCGGACGTGAAACGAACGAACGAATCGAAGTATGGAGGTATGAAGTGGAGAAGAGCGTGAGATGCGTCGATGCTGTGTATATAAATATATAAATATCTGTCTATAAATCCTGTCTAGTGACAGAGCATCGATGCGGCATGGCGTAACACCAGTGGCATGTGTCCGCACATATATATTTCCTGCATCACACATATTCCAGATTCGAGTGAACGAGACAGAGTGAGAAAATCGAGGGATGCGCGATATATATATAAATATATATAATATAGAAATGTATGGTATAGACGAGAGAGAAACTCTTGCCTGGTATCACACGTGCGCCGATGGTAAACCGAGTGTTGAGAGGCAACGGTGCCGAATAACGAGGCAAGTAGTGATTCTGCCTCGTGTCGACAGCTAACACCCTCCTCGCCTGCTCACTGCACGTCGCATATATACTACACTGTATCATAGCAAATATACGCTATATATAAATATATAATTATATATATATATAACATGTAGTTGACGGGAAGCTTCTACTCATGGGGTGAGACCAGTACCACTATTCTCGCACAAGTGAACACGTTGAAAAAAAAAAGAAACTGCAAAAGATGGAAACACTTCTCACCCTCTTCAATCTTTTTTTTCTTTTTCCTTTTCTCGCCCCAATTCCTTCGTTTCACCCTCGATGCACATTGCTCCCCGATGTCGTACACCTTTTGCAACGGGAGATTCTCCCGCGAGAGGTTGCTGACCGACGACACTTTCCGTCCATTCGCAATGAAGATATTCTTTTTTTTTTTCCTCGCCCTTTCTCTCGCTCCCTCGTATCGTATTTTATTCATTTAATGCGAAGGACGGCTCCTTATAGATTCGTTTTCGTTCACTTTGGCATTCGCGTGAATCGATCAATGAATTAAATAACGCGTAATTTTTTTTTTTTTTTTTTTTTTTCGAGATCGCATATTGCTCGCGAGGTTGCAATTTTTTTTCTCCCTTCAAATATCGAAGCAACGAGTAAACACGGAGAGATGGCGAATAATTTCCAAACGCGCTACAAAAGACGCGTTTCTCATTTTCTCAATCTTCGAAGCATAGTACGAGGAACCCGGGTAATGCGAGAGATTCGCTCAACTCGAAGATTCGATTTACGCGCGCGTTTCTCGCGCGATACACGGAGATGCTGTGGGTATACCCGGGTGCATCGGAGAGCTTCTTCGATAACACAGAGTACACGATCCGTACAGTTTATTAGATCTACCAAATGAAAGCTCCACTTCCCCTGCCTCTTTTTTTTTTTTTTTTATTTATTTACTATTTTGTTCATCTTTTTCTTTCTCTCTAAATTCTTCATCTTCTCTTTTTCATGTCCTTTCGTGCTCTCTGTGCCTCGTGAATTCGATCAAGAGTAATATTATTAACCCCGTTCTCGTTTCGTATCATTTTAAGGGAAAATGAAGCGGAGCGAATTCGCATCCGATTATAGTCGCGCTTATACGTGTATCTGTGTGCCCTATGCTCTCATTACAGCCTGACATCATTTAATATAGTGTACCAGATTATAAAGCGAGGAGCCGCGTTTAAAAGGTACAGCGCAGAGAGAGAGGGAAAAAAAAGCTTTCCGATACTGGGGAACATATGCGGGGCGCCATTTGCATAAACGAAACGCAACCAAGGTCCGATACTGCGGGCTCTCTTCCTGCATATATATGTGGTGTGTGGGGTAATATAAAGTTTTTTTTCGTTGAGTTCGAGAGGGGAAAATAAGAGTTAAAAAATACTATTGGCATGCAGGGAAGAGGTAGAGAGAGAGAGAGAGAACACGGTCAATGGGATTATAATACCAGAGGGCGGAAACCCGTGGAGTCGATTAAAGCTCCGCTAATTTTCTCTCGTAGTCTTGGTGGTTTTTTACCTCGTACGTTCACATTTACACGACCCACAACGTTACGCCACGTCGTCGACGACGATGACGACGAGGAGAGAGAGAGAGAGAGAGAGAGCGAGAGAGAGCGAGAGAGAGAGAGGCAAAAAAAATAACCAAAGAAATTGAGAGCAGTGTGGAACGAAGTAAAAGCGATTAAACGTACATTATTTAGATTTTTCTTTTTTATCAAACGTTTTTTTCACATTGCCAGAATGATGCCTGGGAAATGAGGACTCGTCGAATATAGCGAAGAATTAACAATTTTTTTTTTCGGTCTAATAAAAAATTAAACACGATCCTGCGATGAAAAATCCGAATTTCATAACATTTAATGTGGAAAGGAATTGAAGGCCTTTTTTTCATCGGAAATTTTCATCGCTTCCTTTGGCTGTATATTGGCTCATCGATAAAATGATCGTGATCCACGGTTTCACCGCCCCGTTTATTCTCCATGAGAAAGAAGTCTTTGTGTTTATTTCTCATATTTTTATCATCGGTTATATCGAAATAAGAGAGGATTTCGTGCTTCAATGTCTCGTTTTCTCGTAGATGAGGGAGAGAATAGTCGAGAGACTGAATGATGGTTTCGAGTGCAAAAGTCTCATATAATACGGGGGGGGGGGAGGCGTCTTCGTCTTCATTTTCCTTTCAACAATATTCTTCTCTCATTTCCTCGCTCTTGATCCTATTTTTATTCGAAAATGGCCTCATACACACCCACTTATTCGCGGCTATTATCGTCTCTAGATCCGCGGTTAGACCTTCGATTTTTCGACACTTTCTTTGATATACATTAGGCTGTTTTGCGAAATTATTCGCATCATCCCCTTCGAAACGTGCGCCACGAAAAAAATCTCATAAAATATTTATTTCAGCAAGCATACATATATATATGTACAAAGATATACGGCGCTCGATGATACGACGTGACTGTACGCCACGTGGAGTTATGGGAGAATATAGACGAGGAAAAATGCCATACACCCTACACCGGGTTAATGGAGCATGTTAGAAGACGGAATAACTCATACACGTATACAAATGGGGGGGGGGGGGGGGAAGTGTTGTTGAAGAGATGAGGGTGAACGCGGTGTATGCCGAGATGAGAACAGCGTATACTTGTGTGTACGCGCACGAACGCGTGTATTTTGTCGCATCCCTCGATACCCTCGATTCCCTTTCCCCTAATAACGTTATACCGATAAACACACGCCCTCGTAACCACTCTGGATCAAATGACTCGGTTTTATTAAACTATATGATACATCCCCAGACATGGCAGTAAAACGATTGGTGAATCGTCAACCTCCACGGATTTCATCAGTCGAAAAGGAATGTCCTATCAAGCTTACACCCTCAAATTTTCACATTTGATCAACCCTTGTTGAATATAACATTACTTTTTTATTTTTCAAGCATTCACGACCTTTCGAAAAAAATAAAAAATAAAAAATATATATTAAAAATAATGAATAATGCGAAAAGAAGATTCTTTTTCTACGAAAACCAAATTTCCTCCATGAGGAAGCAAAGCATTGTTAGTTTTGAAGAAAAATTTTGGTACAGCTGGGGGTTTTTTCAGTTCGTTGATTTTAAATCGACTCTAAAAATTCTGCAATTACAATATATAGGGACGAGTTAAGGATGTATCGGACGTACCTTCCCAACCAAAAGTGACTTTCATCGACAATGTTGCATACTTTATGATAAGATAAAAATCGAAAAAAATTTAACCACAATAAAGACGATAGGAAGATTAATTTTGAATAATAATAATGCCGAAAAGTTATCAATAAACTGTTTAAACGAAACATTGTTTAAGAAATTTGTAGGGAAAGTTTTTTTTCGACACGTGAAATGAGTTCGTTGATTTTTCTGACTACGCGTGAATTTTTTAAAAATTTTCTAATGATTTTGAAATTTCGGTTTTCGAAAATTTTTTAATTTTGAAAAATGAAGGATAAATCGTGAATTTTGGATATATTTTCGTAATAACGTTGTATATTACAATTAAGAAATTTCCAGGGCAGTGAACGAATAGTTTCGTAAATACAACCTTTACAAATTTCCGAAAACCGAAATTTCAAAATGATAAGAAAATTAAAAAAAAAATTCACGTGCAGTCAGAAAAATCAACGAATTCATTTCACATGACAAAAAAAAAATTCCTTAAAAATTTGTTGAACAATGTTTTGTTTAAACAATTTATTGATAACTTTTGGGCATTATTATTATTAAAAAGTAATCTTCTTATCGTTCTTATTGTGGTTGAATTTTTTCCGATTTTTATCTTATCATGAAGGTATGCAATATTGTCGTTGTCGACGAAAGTCACTTTTGGTTGTCCGATACATCGTCAAGTTTACTGTTTCCCAAATCGCTGACAATAATCATAATACATTGTTTTTCAAACATTCGTATACACCATCCCTTAAAATTGTCTCACCCTTTGTTTACCATTTTTTTGTTTTAATCTGTCACCACTCGTATATATCGATATTTACCCTCATCAGAATGCTATTTTACATGCATCCCCGGTTTCCTCTCTCGTTTCTATACGACAGATAAACTATACGAAATCTACTTCTTTCGCCACTCGCCTCTACGACCCAACAAAGTCGAGCTTCGGTGCTATACTATCGTGCATACAACATACATCCCGGTTACTCGGTATTCCGAATATAAAGTAGCCTTGGCATGGGAAAACGCGAGGGCTCAACTCTGCCATCCACGCTCTCTGGTACTGCTGCTTTTGCTTCAGTGAAACGAGAGCAAGAGCGAGAGAGAGAGAGAGAGAGAGAGAGTGATTTTAACGTATACAGAGAAGTTGGGGGGTTGCAAGCACAAGGAGAAGCGGCAGCAAAAGCAGCCTCTTCCGTATACGAGCGTGACGTGACGATGCACGGGGCCAAAAGTGAGGGAGATTCTTCTCTCGGACCGCACCGAGAGACGTATACGAAAATACGAGGGACAGCCTGTTTGCTCAGCTGCACGAGGCAGAGTGTAGAGTAGCTGGGAAGGAATTTCTAGCCTTTTGGGCTTGCCCATACTGCAGAGTAGGATAGTGCCTCTCACTACGTACACTTTACCTTCGTACAGCTACATACATATGTATATACACGTATATATGTATATACATGCTCTTTGCGAAAAGCTCTCCCCCCCCTCCCCCTGCCCGCGCTCCTGCCACGCTGGTTTACTTTCCTTCCTTACCTCCTACCATTCCTTCCCTCGTGCATTTTGTATTTTGCACTTGGAGCATCACGAAGCAACCTTCGACCTCTCCACTCTCACCTTTATCCTCACCACTGTGGCCCACTTTTATTTTTTTATTATTTTATTTTATATCTTATACCTGCCTCGAAATAAACGCAGATGTAAAGTCTCCTCAGACCTTTATGCGAAAGGCCTAGTGCGCCACAAAAATACGAGCAGTGATACATAAGTTCATCAATGACATTCAATTGATCCTAGAATCGGTTGAGATTTCGTGGTCCTCGATGTTAAGATCATTCTTGCCGGACACCGGATTTAAAAAAATGAAAATAAAATTGCAAGATTTTGTAAAGTTTTACTGCATAAAGAAAACACATCTTGATCCACCCCTCCGATGGGGAGGGGAGAGGGCGCTCGCGTTCTTGGAAAGTTTTCAGAGACAATTTGTACGAAATTTCGGTACATTTTGGGCACGGCCGGAACGTCATTGCACCCATGAGAGCATTATTAGCCAAGAATTCCGGTAGTATAAATGCGATTCGCGCTGGAATCTCGTCTCGCGGCGGTGTGAGCTAATATGGCGGGAAGGACGAATCAAAGCGACGGGCTCAAAGGAGGAGGAGGTAAAGTCCTTGGGACCAAGTTATAGAAAGGTTCCGAATGGCGCGAGAGAGTAAGAAAAAAAAAAGAATCCACGAGATATTTCTCCGTCTCGTGGCGTACGAGAAACAGCGTTGAAGAAAAAGAGAGAGAGAGAGGGAGATCCTTAGAGCGAGGAAAGGAGCGAAAAAAAGAGCAAAAGTAACATAAGTAGCAGTACGTTAAGCGAAGGTGAGAGGAGATCTCGGTGGACGGTATATAAAGTACAGTAAAGGACAGAGTAAGAGAGGGTAGTCTGAATCCTCCCACGAGAAAGAGCGAGAGCTGAAGGATCGAGATGGAGAAGAGAAAGAGAGAGGGGGGGGGGGGGGAAGAAGAAGTAACCGGTTTCATTGAGCCACCATTAAAAAAAAAAAAAGAAAAAGAGGGGGAAAAAATCCTGGAGAACCGCCGCTGCCGTCATCGTTCTGACTTCTCGTATACCTCTATCACGATTATTCGATCTTACTCACTCTACCTTCCTCTCAAGAAAAATAATCAACGGAAGATCGAGACTCTCGCGAAAGAGTTGCGTAACTCTTAGAAAGCGACTGTGATTCTCGCACAGCTATACAGAGTCAGAGCCGTTGTATGGTAGTAAAAGGGGGGGGGGGGGGGGGGCACACGACGGAGATCGACGAATGAGAAATGGCGAATGGGAAAGATGGAAAGATCGAATCGATTCAGGAATTTGTGCGACGGTATTGCGCTCGAGGCTCCTCAAAGTTCCTTTTTTTTTTCTTTTCTTTACCGATCACTTTTTCAAAGATTTTCGACACTGGGGAAACGCGATTTCTCAAGCATGCCATCAATTGATCGGAAAACAATTTTTTATTGCTGTAAATAAATGTTAAAAAATTGTGTCATCGGGCTGCGATGGCTAAAAATACGTTTTTAGAGAGTCAACAATTAATTTCAGGTACATATTTTTAGTTAGTTCTATTTTTAATAACCACGAGTCTAGGGAGGAAAGAGCAGGCTATATATAAAAGTGTTGGCGAAATATTTTCTGGGTTTTTTTTTTGCGTCCTACTTTGTTTGCGAAAGATATCCCAAAATGACTCACTCGTGTCTTATCATCGAAGCTCACGCATTCCCCGCGTCACTATATTATCAAGACCGTTTTCCTGTCTCATCTCCATCCTGTTTTTTTTCTCTCTTCCAATCTTCATCTCCCTATCTCATTGAGTCGAGAGTCTCTTGGCTCTTAATGGATCGTAAGCCAACCAACAAGCTTGGAGGCAGATGAGTGCTGAATCGAGAGATCTTTTATTTTTACGTTTTATCGATTAAACGACAGTAAATGCGCGTGTAGCATTGAAGACATTATAAGGACTTATTTGTCAAATATAGGTACACCGATTCCTGTCATGTAAAAATGATCCAAACCGTTGATGCAAATTCAATCACGATCTCACGATTGAACGTTATTTCGTTGTGAAAAAAAAAAACTTGTTTTTTTTTTTTTAGAAATTGGCAAACAATTCATTCTCAATTGTTTTTGTGTGTCGAGAACACATGCTCTGATACAGAAAATATCCCATTAATGTCGGTAGTTTCCGTAAAAGATTGCGAGAAAAATAACAGCAATTTTATTGGTCAAAGCATCTCAGATCAGTCAGCTTCGTCGAACCCTTTTAGTATCGTATACATGCGCTTTAGTATAGAAAACGATTCTCGTGTTAGTGAACACGTGGGGACGTTGGCGCTTGGAAAATATTGCCAAGCCATTAGGCTCGGACAACGAGGCGCCCGTTTCGCCATTTCCTCTACGATAAAGCCAACAGCAGCAGCAGCAGCAGCGAGAGAGAGAGAGAGAGAGAGAGAGAGAGAGAGAGAGAGAGAGAGAGAGAGAGAGAGAGAGAGAGAGAGAGAGAGAGCCGAGGGCGAAAGAGTAAGTAAAGTCAATGGCCAAGGAGAAGGGTAGCCGAGAACAGCTCAGAGGGAAACAAAGAGGGTAACGGGCGTATACACCAGAGAAGAATTGTTACTGGCATATCTCGGAGTTGAGAAAAATTGTGAACGTATGCTCGTTCTCGCTCGGCAGTATAAAACACGAACGAGCATACAACGGACTGAAATATTGCTACAAATATGCTATATTATGTACAAGCGTTATACGCATTTATCCTGCGAACGTATAAATATATCGTTATGATGGATTTAACCGGCGCGGAGATTCCGAGAGTTTGCGGAATGTACTAATTTCCATACTTCACAATATACTTTCGTTGTGTATATACGATAAGCCGAGAGAAAATGTAGATTAAAGTAGATATCCCACTTTAAATATATCGGATGAGTCGCGTTTTATATCTCCAGCCGCGGTCTTTATCCTCGGGGATAACGAATGAATCTTACGAAATATCGATTTAACGGAGCTTTCCATCTCGTTGACCGAAACAATCATTTTCAGGATTTTATTTTATGCCGTCGGGTATATCAACGCTCGCCAATATATAAATATCATGAAAAATAATTGCCCGGCAGAGATATGCCTGATATGTTCAATGAAGATAATTCTTATTTCATCCGCAATTAGTATAATTATTGATTAAGGAAAGGCCTGTCGTTCGTTTCGAACGTTTATCAAGAGAACACACTCGGATATGACACTTGTCTCTATCCCACTTGTGCGACCATTAACTATTCAATCTTCTATTCGTCCTTTCGAGTCAACGAATATATACCATTTAGACGGCACAATTGCGAGCAATGGCACAAAAGAGGACGCAGGGTATTTACATTTTCATCTCACGCATGTAACGCTGCATTGTGGAGTTAATACCGAAACGCTTATATAGCCATTCCTCGATGATAAATTATATATATATGTTCCCCACTCTCCAAAGAGCCCTTTCACTCTCGCGCTTCTATCTTTACTCTTCCATTCGGGATACATCCCGTGATGCCTTTGTGGAGAAGATTCTCGAGAACCCTTTCGGAATTTAGTCACTCGACGCGAGGTGGCACAGGAAAGATGGGAAGGGAGCTGCGGTAAAGAGGGGGGGGGGGGGGGGGATAAGCACGAGAACGATGCTGAAGGGGTTTTGGGGACAACGTTGAAGTGGATGAGACGAGGGTACGAGAAAGATGCATAATAAAGAGTAAATGTGTGCGCAAAAGAGAGAGAGAGAGAGCAACTGCCGAGGAGAGTCGAGAACCGCTGGACCGCTCGCACGTCCGTTCGTTAATTAAGTTAACGACCCCTAAAGTACTCGCGGAACGAGACGCTGGAAGAATGAAGATAGAATGAGGGAATGAAAGAGTCATATAAGTTGCTATATATCCCGTGAAACTCTTTATAACTGTCCATTCTCTCATAACATGCGAACGCACACGCAGAGACGTTCATCATCATCTATAAACTTTTAGACTCGAATTAATTGGCCCTTGGTGAGAACAAAAAAAAAGACAATTTTCTTGACGGAAAAATATTTAATTATTATTATCCTATAGAATAATTGGTCGAACAAATTTTCTCAATTTGTTCGCGTCAATTATTGCTGGAAATATCAAATTTCATTATTGACGTATAATTTTTTTTCGAACGAAAGTATTATTTTCATTTTCTCCGTGACGGTTACTCATTATACAGCTGTTCGGATGGGTTTTTTTGTTTTTTTTTTTGTCAAATATAATGATCGAAACGTAAATATACGCGTGGACGATGATCTCATCGACAGTCTCAATGATCGTCCATAAACCTGTGAAAGGTTGTTTTTACGTATTCTTCAGGGTCGAATCAATTCGGAATAACAACTTTTTTAAAAATTATTATTAGAAACAATCATCGATAATTATCGTTGAAAATAATGAAAATTCGTTATTAAAAATATGTTTATTCGAAAAAAAAAAATGAAGAATCAATATTCAAATGATTTTCTATCCGTATCCGTCCATCGAATCTCCTGGCAAGATCCTCGTTTTACTTGATATTAGAAACGCGCGTGTGCGAGTTTGATGCGTACGCAGCGTGTATAGCGATCGAGAATACTCGCGTACTCTCGCACTCTATATGAATCAAGCGCATACGCATAAAGCACACACGTGTGGTGCTTGAAAAACTCGTGTCTCACGGGTTCGCGTTACTTTTGTGAGACCGCGCTGGAGCTCGCGAGCAGACCAACCGAGCGTCAATCGACATTTTTACTTGGTCGTACTCGAGGACCGCGAAGTTTATGATGGCACCTCGAGGACGATGCGGCTAAATTTGCCTCGTCGTATTTCTATTTATAGCGCGTGATTAGATACGTAGTGGTCGCGTGAGCGTGACGAGATCGCATATAGCTGCGCGGTGACGCCATATGCATGCCTCTCTCGTCGCTCCTTCTCTCACCGAGCATCATCATTATCATCATCATCATCATCCTACTCTCTTCTTTGTTATTTCGTATCCGTTTCTCTTTTCTCTCTCACGATGACGCGATAGCCCCACTCGACGGGGATTCTACAATGCATATTTGATTTGCCTAAATGTGACGTCGATGATGCTCGTCAAATGCCACTGATAATGTGTCACGAAAAAGGATATTTTTTTAATCGCAAAATTCTTACGTAATTTTCTTTCGTCTCGATGGAATTTTCAAACCCCATTGATTCATTCGTTCGATTATACGATTGAATAAATTATTGGGAATTAATGATTATATGATTGAATAAATTATTGGAAATTAATGATTATATATATATATATATGGGGTATTCCATCCCAAGTGTATGAACCCGTGACCCTGATCCTCTCGGATTTGTTTTATTATTTTTTCTATGATTACATTGGGTCCAAAGGGTACCTTAAAATTTTTTTAGATTTTTCCAAGCAGCCGTTTTTTAAAAAAAAAAATTTGTTTGCTAAAAAAAAACCCCTTTTTTAAAAAATATGAAAAAATTCCTAAAAATCCGTGATTATATGTAGAACATTTCAAGCAATCACCCAGAGTGGGGAGATTTTTTTTGTCTGTGTTTCACACGCTTTTAACGTTGAAAAAATGCCGAAAATTCAAAAAAAGGAAAAAACTTTTTTTTTTTTTTTTATGAAAAAAATCCCAAAAATCTGTAATAATATGTAGAACATTGTAAGCAATCACCCAGAGTGGAGAGATTTTTTTTCTCTGTGTTTTACACGCTTGTAACGTTGAAAAAATGCCGAAAATTCGAAAAAAGAAAAAACCTTTTTTTAAAAATATGAAAAAATTCCCAAAAATCCGTGATAATATGTAGAACATTGTATAAGCAATCACCCAGAGTGAGCAGATTTTTTTTTTTTTTTAGTTTTCAGAACTTTTTCGACGTTAAAAGCGTGTAAAACCAGAGAAAATAATCTCCCCACTCTGGGTGATTGCTTAAAATGTTTTACACATAATTACGCATTTTTGGGAATTTTTTCATATTTTTAAAAGAAGGTGTTCTTTTTTAGCAAAAAAAAATTTTTTTTCAAAAACGACTATTTCGAAAAATCTAAAAAAATTTGAAGGTACCCTTTAGACTCAATGTAATCATAGAAAAAATAATGAAAAAAATCCGAGAGGATCAGGGTCACGGGTTCATACACTTGGGATGGAATGCCCCATATGTATGCAGGGAAAAAAAAGTAAACGCAATGCGACAGAAAAGAAACTGGATCTCGTCGAATTCGTTTCTCCCTTTTACTTTTCTATCGTTACGAAAGCCCTTTCAAGGTAGTGCAACTTGTACGAATATACAAAAGCTTCATGACGATTTTCATTTTTCTTTTTTCTCAAAAAATTTCACGAAAACGTTCCTAGCATGATTTTCACGTTGCCTGCATTTCAATTTATTCAAGGTTCAAATGCATTTTCAGCGAGGAATCGATTTATACTTCGTTTCCGTTCTACAATCTTGTATTACGGAATATCTTCCTACGAATGAATTATACGGGAGAAAAATCAATTTAAGGTACACGGCGGGGATTTGAAGAATCAAATGTGAATGGGTTAGAGTGAATCTGATGGGCTATGTTTGTTGCATCGTCGTATGCCCGTGTGCGGCGCGTAGTGCGGACGAGAGTAAACGCAGTTGAATCGTATAAGTGCATTGTATTATCGTAGTAGTGGGGCATACACAGCTTGGTGATGGTATATAGGGAGCTTATCGTGTAGTAGTAACGGCACGCGGTCACGCGGGAATTAGCGGAGGATAGTCGGAAACGCGCGACCCATCGGGCGGAATACATGGGATGCCGTTGCATACCGTTGCTCACCTCGACATACCAGCGGCAAACGTACTAAGGAATGCGCCCTCCCCGACGCTGGGCTCTCTTCGGCTTCTCCTCTAGCGTTGAATTCATACACGCTGACATACACGCGCCCACATACATACACGCCATAACACGGAGAAATAGTTGAGACCTTCCCTTTTCTTTTTTTCTTTTTTCAAGGCTGGATTTTGCGGAAAGAAAAATCTCTCGATACAGTGCTCGCGATCAGGAATCAGGACACAAATTTGAAGAAAAAAAAAAAAACACGCGGCAAACTTTGCCGCGTGTTTATATTTTCGTTTGAGGCTAAATTTTCTGCAAAACATTCGAATGGACGGGAAAACTTTGATAAATACCTAACCTCAATAATGACGAGCCGCTAAAGCCCACGGAAAAAAAAGATTTATAAATCCTTTTGAATTATTCTGAATCACATTAACCCGTTCGTCCCTGTATCGCCTCGTAAATCACCAAAAAAAAAAGAATTCTGCAGTGTCAAAATTCACTTCTTTCCCATGGAAAGAATATCTCTCCGGACGAATATTTTCCTCGTTATAAACGAACGAAAAAGAAAATTCAAGTCCCCGGAAAACCTATATCGATAAATTCATACACGACAATCCGGGAGAGAGAGAGAGAGAGAGAGCGAGAGAAAGGACTGATTGTTTTTCATTCGGTGATTCGTCCATCCGGTGAGCTTGCACACCCGAGCCTTCTTGTCCTCCTCTCATACGTACTCCGCACAAGGCGAGAATATACGCAACAAAAAACTATTCGAGGCATCAATGTGTGTATATATATATATATATATATCACGTAGCTATTCACGAATTCATCGTGTACGCTATAACGCGATTGCCAAAGCAGAAAACGCATTCGTCTATAAGTGGGAGAAGAAGTGAGGGGCATATGCATATAAAGAATACTGTACCCATCCGCATCCACAAATCGAACACGTTTACGTCGTTTGTCTATACGTGTAACATGAATCGACATCGACCTGTGTAGTATAGGCCCCGAAACCGTACCTATATTTACGTTATATATATATACTGGCATTGGTTCGTTGTAGACGTGCGCGACGAGGCGAAAGCGTGTGCATACATATTACATGAAACGACTGTATACGTATAGTTCGCGAGTTTCAGCAGGATCCACCAGCCCGATATAACCCGATTCGTGCCCGAACACCCGAATCGCATCGAGCGCGTATGACCCCCCTGCCCGAGAAACAACAGAAGCGAAACGAAACCGGGGGCCCCGAAGTTGCAATATATGCGAAGCATGCGTTCGTATTCAGCGAAAGGGAACGAGAGAAAGGCCCATTCGTCGAAAGCGAGAAATCTGTTTTTCGTTTTTTCTTTTGCCTTGTTTTCCTTTAATCCAATACCGGTACTCATTTTTTTTTTTTTTTTTACACTTTTCGACCGAACGGAACTTGTTGAAAGTTTCGATCGGACTTTTTTTTCCTGAGGGATCGCGAATCCGTTGGGATTTTCATCGAAGTGAAAAAATGGCATTTTTACTACAGGCACGTTGTTGCGAACCTTTGGTGGATTAGGGAGAAATTTAAAAACATGGATTTAAGGAGGTACGATCACTTCTGTGGGCGGGGAATAAGCGGAAACGTAGGCGCGGATGAGCGCGGCGAGCGAGGGGCACGCATGAAACAAGAGAGAGTCGGAGTTCTGACCATTTTCAACCGGAAAATTGAAACTTTTTTGTGATGAATTACACGGTGAAGAGTAATTTTTCAATTTTTCACAAGATCATATCTGATCCATCAAATTTCAGTTTTCCAACGGGTGTAGTTGGATACGTGAGCAGCAAAACCGTGATCACCGCGCTTCTGCGGTTGACCGTCTCTCCATAAAACGGCATGCTTTTGTAAATCAAACTGCTCGACTTTGCAATTTTATCACGAAAAATCTAAACGGTAAATATAGATCAAATTTTGGCAATAGGCGCATAAAGTATTCGTCAAAGACATATACAACTTTCAAGTCCGAATGTTGAATTCGTAGCAATGATCGTACCTCCTTAAGGTCCGAAAAAGAAAGTTTGCCGAATGTCATTTTTTTTTTCGATTCGACTAAAGATAAAAATGGGATCAGTAAAACAGCTGTAAATTGACTGTCCAGGGAATTACCCTTCAAGGACTATACAATTTTCGGTCTCGTTATCTTTGGGAACGCGTTGAAGCTTTAAAATTACTCCCTTCGATGATTTTTTCTTGCGAATTTTTAATGCCCTTATGATTATAAAAGTCAAGCTTTCCGAACGAATCAAACCGAGTCTATGCAAAAATATCAAAAATATTTCATTCATCTTTTACAACTGCAATTCGATTATGAATTTTCCCCTGATTTCCCCAAGCAAGGAATGTTTTTATCAAATCAAAAACTCAAAAATTCCATGTTGAAACACAAAAAGATATTGTGCGTTGGAAGTTTTTTTTTAATTGATAAATACCGAAGCCATTTGCGAATATTTATTCAATACTGTTTAATAACACTGCAGCATATGTGCGTTGCATTCGTGCCATCCGTTACGTAATCTGCCATTAACGTCAATCCGTTTTATCATACCGCCAACGACGAGTGACAACGAAGACAACGATGAGAACGAAAACACCACGGCGACGCGCTAGAGCTATTTCATCCGCATATAAATATCGTATATGTGCCTCAGGCATGAACGAAGTTTTAGAGCATCGCGCACAGCTGGTGCAAATGTCGTATCATTCACGACGACACTACACGTCCCTATTTAGTCTCGTAATTCAGCACATGAAATTGGCATCGTCTCTCGTTTTTCGGAGGACAAAAAAAAATCGAAATTTTATAATCTGAATCATTCAATGACCAAACGTGTTATCCCCATCTATTAAATTGCTCTTTCACTATACGAATCATATCAATAATCTTTCTTATATTTTTCCTCTCAAACAATCACATTCCTGCGAAAAACTAATACCGGTCCTTTCATGCTTCTGCCTCGACGTGAAAGAAATAACGTGAGAATTGCAGTCGAAGCTATAGCTCATTGCAGTGGAAATTGAGAGAAATTACGAGAGGGAATGAGAGAGAAGGAACATGCCCTGAGGATAAAAAAAAATGACACATATATATGTGCATGTGTGTGTGTGTGTGTGTGTGGAGTAGTCGGTTACGAGTTTCACTTGTGTGCAATGTTTGTTTGCTCTTAAATCTCTCACTTGCTCAATCCCTTATTTGCCGAGTATACGAGAGGAACGAGACGGAGAGAAGCTCATTCCACTTTTACGATCAACTTCATAGTGTATATGGAGTATGTTCTCGTCCAAACGTTTCTCAAAAACGAAAACTTTGTCGACACAGACACACAAAATTTCACCATACGTATTAAATACATATAAATTTCGTATGTGTATAGACACCAAGCTATTACGTATCGATCCATTTTAGTGGGTAAACAGAGAGAGAGAGAGAGAGAGAAAGAGAGAGAGAGAGAGAGAGAGAGAGAGAGTGAATTTGTTCGAGTGTATAGGACGAATCCTGGACGATTGATGGGCTGGGAGTTATGTGTGTATGCGTGAGTTCTCCTTCCTCCTTCTCGTCTCGGTACGTATCCACTTTAGGGATCCGGTCATTTGTGTGTTAACGCGTGTCCGCTCCTTCAAATGTCATATATATATATACATATATGTGTATACCGTTTTACAGCCACTGTAGCAAACCTTCTGATGTACATCACTCTATACAGTTAGCTCTGCATTTAGCACTCATGGAGCGACCGCGCGATTCTCCACGATTACACACGCATAGTATATATAGTAGTCTCCTCGTTCGGGCAAATAGCGCACGTGTAATACGTTGTACGTATTACATTGGTCTGAGCCCTTATACGTGAATATAAGTACTGCGAGTACTTGAGCCACGATGTCCTCTGTTCGCCGAGGGGAGAGGGACTATCTATCAATCTTTTTGCATTGATGTGAACAATAGGGAATATAGAAACAGAGAATATAACGAGAAACACGGAACTTCATCTACGGAAGTATCGAACCCTGGGGAAGAATGCCTGCTCCGTAGATGGGGGGAAAAAAAGTATTTGAGTGAAATTGAGAAATTTCTTGAAGGAGATTTTCGCCTTGTTGGATCGGAAAAATTCTTTGTTTTATTTTTTAACATTTTCAGCTAACATTTTTCGCGAACAAACTCATATAAATCTTTTTATTTTTATTTTTTATATCACGATTTTTTTATTCTCCAAACACTTTGCGTCAGCAGACTGGTTTTTTTTTTACTATTCGAATCGTAAAATTTTCGAAATCTCGATTGTCGCGCCAGTCTTGCTATTATTTTTACTTTCTCCTCAAAATCTTGAAAGGCTTCATCGTCAGGACCATACACTTGGCCAGACAGTGCGACTCGGCAAGGGAGAAGAGGTAAATAATAACAATAATTATAATAATAATAAAATGAATATAGCTCAAAAACGAGGGACCTTGTCGTATTCGTCCACGAGCAACCGAGCGAGCTCTAGACTCTCTCGCAGCTTCCCCGAGAGTGAACTTCATGATTTTCTTCTGGATGCACATCCTGTGTGTGTACTCCGAGAATGCTTCGCTCGAGGAAAAGCTCGAGGTCTCTCTCTCACTTCGTCGCGAAATTTCGCTTCGTATATAAACACACACACACATACACACACAATATGTATATAGAAAATCTCGGTATCACAGTCTTTTCGACATAATCTCTCTATTTATTCTCTCGCTTTCTCCCCTCTTCTTCTTTTTTATTCGCCTTCCGGTAAGGTTTCAGTTGTGTTGGCCAACTCTCTTTGTCGTTCTCGTCTTCATCGTCTGGCTTGCAAGCTCGAAACGATTCAGTTACGTATATATACACATATAGCGTCTTGGTCGTCCTTTCCAAGCGCAACTCCTTTGCCTCGTTTCCTTCTATATAAAACTCTCACCCCCCCCCCCTCTCACTCTCTCTCTCTCTCTCTCTCTCTCTCTCTCTCTCTCTTACTCTCTCTCTCTCTCTCTCTTTCTGTCTCCTTGCCTCGAAGCTGCACCATTGTTGCATTATCTTCGGGCACTGACCACGTCGAGATTAAAGTTTTAAAGTTACACCGGAGAAGGAGAAGGGAGCAACACCGCTGGCCTCTAAAGGAAAGCCCAAAAAGAGAGCTTTCTCCAAAAGAGCTATACACAACGATGCTCTCTCTCTCTCTCTCTCTTTCTCTTTCTGCGCATCCCTCTGGCTTTACAGCACACAATGTACTCTGTAGTACTGTGATCACTGAAGCTTACATCGCCGAGCTTGAAGAGAGAGAGGGAGCGAGAGAGAGACCGGAAACGTACACTAAAATGTCCGAGAAATGAGCTCAAGCTCTGTACATGGTGAGTTTCGTAATTCGGTCATCGAAATAAAACGAGTTATTTATGGAAAAAAAAAACAAAGCTAAAATGAGACTTTAATTACATTTTGGTTCCTTCGGTACGAGTCGAAATTACTTTCAGGAGCTTTCTATTGCAAGCTTTGTTTTCGAGGACATTTTTTTTTTTTACGAGGTATATCCATGCAAGAGTGATCACGATGCTCCAAATTGCAAGATAATTTGTTTTGAACGAACACTCGAATCGTCAAAAATATGTAAAAAATTCTTTCAAACTTAACTTTTAAACTTCATTAGCGACATTTACAAACTGAGAGAATTCGTAAATTAAACTTCAATATTTTTTACTAATTCCACAAAATTTGGAGCAAGGGAAAAACTCAAAATTCGCAATCATTTTTGTCTCGTAGGGGGAAAAAGAAAATTGCATCGAAAATCCCCTCGTCGCATCGTCCCCTGCATTTATTTCTTTAACAAATATGATTTATTCGCTCGTACGAGTTTTTAAAATGACTGCTGTGTTAATTCCTCAAGTATTGGGTAAATTTCGAATTTATATTTGATTAAAATTTCCATTAATAAATTATCCTTTCACTCGCGGATTCTCAAATAATTGAATTCAACAAAATCCTTCTATGTTTGCAAACATCGGCGTGACAGATAAGCCTTTGCATTCTAAAAAAGTTTTCTCTCTCTTTTTTTTTTTATATCACTGCCGGAAGCAAATTCCCGCAAGTTAGAGCTATACCATAGTCGCTTCCTCAACATTTTATGCTCCTATTACATCGCTGCAAGCATTACGAGCTCCCACAGCGTTTTTCCGTGTTTATATACACTTATACTGTATGCAGGGGCATGTCTTGTGTATATGTGTGGCTGAGCTGGCGACGTGAAACGTCCTGAGTTACCGGATACCTAATCTAATCGAATCTCCAATAGCCGGAATGGAATACCGAGCGTTGGAAGACACGCTTTGCAAATCGGGACTGCATTGTAGATCAGAAAAGCTTTGCCAGGCACTACATAACATATATATATTTCTCAAAGCTATAACTACTTGTTTCGTTTTTTTTTCTTTTTCATCCTCTTACTCCTCTTCTTTCTTTCTTTCTCTCCCTCTCTCACTCTCTCTTTCTCTCTCTCTCTCTCTCTGACTCGTTTCTTATTCCACCGTATCGCGTTACATTCAACGATTACAATCATGATTATCATGCACCTGTGCATAACACGAATACATCGAGCGTTATATACATGTATAAACATAATATGCATAACTCGGTTGAAATTTTCCTAACGAGCCGAGCACAAACTCCCGAGCGCGGAATCACAACCGAGAACGAGCGATATTTCCTGGTTTGTGTCGTAGAGATGCAGCGTGTGCCTGTGTGCCTGTGTGTCTGTGTGTGTGTGTCTGTATGGCTACCGAGAGACTATCAATTCTCGTTGCTCGGTCCACGAGACTGCCGGTATTCGTAGCGGACAGAACGACCACGGTCTCGGATATATATATGGGATATTTTACGCGAAGTTGAATAGTTCCAAGGGCCGCGAGAAAAGTTGCAACATCAAAAGTCGTAAAAAAATGGCTTCGGAAAGTTAAATAAAAATAAAGCCTCAAAATTAATGACTGCGGAAAGGCTTTTTATCTTATTCATTTTTTTATTATTTAGAATTCGCGTATACGAAGATGAGAGCTGTATAATTTTATTATTTTTTTTCCCATGTAAATATTGTAATTAAAAATATATACTGTATATTTTTTGCAATCATTATTATTTTATCCTTTAGTTGAAAAATTTGAGCTTTCTCTTTTTCAAGCACCGTCTTGAGAACTTTTTTTCCCCCTGAATTACGATCTTTCTCACGAAGAAACGCTCGCGCGATTCGATAGCTTGAAGAAAAATTGGTAAAAAAAAAAAAGAAAAATTTCCCTGCGTGATAGTGAAAGGATAAATACGAGAAATCACGAATTTTCGTATTTCGGTCTTTTCGGGGTAGAAATGCCTCGTGGAAGGAAGGTTTTCGCGCCGGCTATCGCAAACACGACGGGACGTCAGCGCGATTATTCAACACTCTTTGGAGCTCCGGCCAAGGACACACCATGACAGCGAGGAGGCTGCAAATTTCTTTACGAAAACGTTTTACTTTACGTTTGTCGAGTCTCACGAGCAATGTTATCTCGATTTAAGATTCTCGTGAATCGCGTAATCAATCTTCGGGCACACGCGTTTACGTGCTCGGAGATAATGATTTTTCGATCAACACATGCGGGGGGGGGGGGGGGGGGGGAAATAGAAAATAGTCGTCAAAAGTTACGACTGACAGCGAAACTTTAATAGCGCTAAATTGTCATATGAATAATATGTATAAGATTCAACAGGGTTTTCCTTGTTTAATTTTTCATTGGCAATAAATTACCGTTTTTCTCATTAACTATTTATTCCGTATTCGAACGAATTTGTTTTTTTTTTTTCTAATTAATAATCATTTAATGGATATCGATATTGAAACGAGAGCAATAATTTCAAAATTTTCATCAGAGATTCGGAGGACAAAAAATAATGTAGTTAATGCAACGAGTTGACGAGTTGGAGTAACGTTTATGGATTTGTGGTTTTCCGGGTACGTTGATAGCGATTACGGATTTATGAGAATATGAATTATATGCACATATACATTTAATGGATGCATGCGCTGTACATTATAAATGTAGCGTTTAGATACATATATTATAGATGAGTATCTGCACGTATTATACTAGATATCTCTGGGGGGTTCCTGGACCGTTCCATCTCACCGACTAAGGTGTGCGGTGGCCGTTTATACCGTATGGCTCATCAATAACGTCGATAAATCGCTCGGCCATATATTCGCGCCGACGAGTCTTGGAAAATAGAAATACAAGAAATATCAGAAGAAGAAGAAGAATATATCGCAAAAAGAACCAGGAACAGCTCAGGCTTCCTGCGAGGATTATGCAACCAGCGAGAAGGTGTCATCGATTATAAATTCTTTTTTTTATTCGTCTTTCTTTTTTTACTCTATTCTCTCTTCTTTTTTTTCTATCGTCATCAACTTTTCTCGTCCTCTGCATAAACCAGGGAGTGCTAGTATAAGTTTTTTCCTACGTGGCTGACGAACTGTAAGCCGTCAGATAATTGTTCGCTGGCATGAAAATCGTATTGGAAGAAATGACGATCAACTTTTATTTGTTTACTCGATTTTCATTTTGGTCGTGTGATTTGTTTTTTTTTTCAAACGATAAAAATAATTTGCCGCATGGTATTTTATCATTTAAAAAATTAATGCATTTCATGAGTTGTGGGTACAAGCTTGTTCATTGAGATAACGAGATATATGCGCTAACCGCATATACGGAGAACCGAAGGATTTATCTTGGTGCCTCGTAAAAGCCTCGATAATGTGCATGAATGAAGAGAGATTCGGGGCTAACCGGAAAACCACGAACGGCGGATCTCCTTGAGATCGATACATGAATGGGGGAAAAGAAACTGAATTGGGACTTGATGGAACGAAAAAATGAAAATTTGTCTCTGAATTGAATTGCTAGAAAATTGGACAATTTGAAAATATTTTCATTATTTTTCATCGAGGACGAATAATTATTATCATTAGAGAGAAAAATAATTGCAAATTATTTTCCGACACAATAATTACATGCGACTCACCATTCATTTCGAATAATCGTTAATAACTATAATTCGCGGAGAAAAAAATATCCAACGATGATATGAAATTTGTTATTCGAATTAAGCCAGAAAATTTTACCCTTCCTCTCCGGTCATTAAATTCCTGAATATAATCTCATAATTGTCTCGCGTGTAAGTATTATCTGTGGGATTTTTTATTCTTTTTTTTTCAATATTCCTGATTGCGAGATTTATATACGCGAGAACGGTATGAATAACCAAGCGGAAACGAAAAAGCTGATCAGCTTATCAGCGGCATGGATCGTTCGTACAAACGAGAGACAATTTGCACAAAGTATATGAGCAAAAGAAAAAAGAGAGAGAGAGAGAGAGAGATCGTAATAGAGGTCAGCGGTAAGCTCTGTGAGAGCCATAAACACGTTCACGGGCCACGAGACTTGCATGTGTGCACATGTGCTGTGTCTACCTTTAATTGCGACCGATTCGCGAGTTGAAATTATTCCACGAGAGCAAAAACTCCGTGCCTAAGACTAATAGCTGCGGGTAATAAGAAAAGCGAGCCAAACAAAAATGAAAATAAGTGGGACTAAGAACTAGAAAAACGAAAATTACGTTGTTATGATTAATTCAATGGACACCACTTTTTTTTTTAATCCCTGATAGAAAAATAAAAGACGTTATTGGTTTATCTTGCGCATGAAGTTATAAGCCTATCTGTCGAACGAATTTTTCTGGATGTCCCAATTTTTTTCGAGTAATTAAAAAAAAAAACCCCCCGGATTAAATATGAAATAAGAAAAATAAAAAAGCAACGATCTTCAGGCCTATCTTTTAGAAACTCTACCATGGTAAAAATCTGTCAGTCTAAAATCAAGGATGCATCGGACGTTACCTTCCCAACCAAAAGTGACAATAAGAAGATTAATTTTGAATAATAATAATGCCAAAAAGTTATCAAAAAATTGTTTAAACAAAACATTGTTTAACGAATTTTTAGGGAAAGTTTTTTTTTACATGTGAAATGAATTCGTTGATTTTCTGACTGCACATGAATTTTTAAAAAATTTCTTATCATTTTGAAGTTTCGGTTTTCGAAAATTTTTTAATTTTAAAAAATGAAAGAAAAATCTTGAATTTTGGATATATTTTCGTAAAAACGTTGTATATTACAATCAAGAAGTTTCCAGGGCATTGGACGAATAGTTTCGTAAATACGCAATTTTTTT